>QEOT01009288.1:8084-41772 GCA_003123785.1 Pterocarya stenoptera | reverse complement strand
CTACAAAAACAAACGAGGCATGGTCATCTGTGTTTTTGTTCATCCGTGTGAGTAGTTCATGTTTTGTGTGTTATGTCGTTTTTACCCTTGTGTTATGTTCTTTCTATCTGTTTAAGTGAGGGTTTATTTGCCTTTTGATGTAAATAGGTCAAATGTGATAAAAAATATTTTAAGCACATATATATTGCTTAAAAGGATAGCAATCCTGAAATTCTATATATATATATATATATATAAACCTTCAACAATAATATTATATCATAGTTCTAGATATAATATTGATATTCTTGCTTCAAAGCAGATATATGTTGTTCTTTTTAGTGAAAATTAAATTAATCCTAAATGTCATGCCTATTTAAGCTATCTTTAGCTTTCATGGTCATTGTCTGGTTGTTTTTCTGCTTTAATGCATTAAACTACTTATTAATCGGTTTTAAGTAAAAAAATCATATTATTACTTACTAATTGGTTTCTCCCAACTAGGCAAACCTGACTAGCACGTTGCACCATTGCTAGTATGTGTGTTTATATATATATATATATATATATAACCGGATCTTTTGAATTTCTTGGATCATGTGCATTTTAGGGCCAGTCAGACTAGTAATATTTTAGAGCATTGTTTTGCATCATCCTACACACCACACACCAAACTATTTTTTATTTTTTTTAAATTTTTTTTAGTCTTCTTGAAATATTTATATTTTTTTATTCATCATCCATATAATACATATTTAATAAGAGAAACAAATAAAATAAAATAAAAAAAGTGATGGTGTGTGGTGTGTAGGTTGATGCAAAGATTATTTCAATATTTTAACAAAATAATAAGCACTAAGAAAGAAAGGGTAATTAGAAGCATATATTATTCAATAATGAAGACAAAATATTCAAAGGTAGGTTACCAGATCGATCAGAATGATTCAAGCATTCTAGAAATTATGTTCATGTCACATTTGGAGAAACTATAAGGGTTTCTTGAGAGAAATATACTTGAGTAAAACCTGAAAAATGAACCTAGCTTTCCCGTTTATTATATGAATTAATTTTTACATCATCCTACACACTACACATCATAATTTTTTTTATTTTATTTGTTTTTCTTATTAAATGTGTATTATATAGATGATGAATAAAAAAATATAAATATTTCAAGAAGAGTAAAATAAAAAAAATTAAAAAAAATAAAAATAAAAAATAAAAAATAAAAAATATATTAATATGTGATATATAGGATAATACATAACAATGCTCTTATCATATATAACCGGTGCAGGCTGCACTCAGAGGTTTCTTCGTAAAGAAATGAGAATGCAGGCCAGGTCATGTTCTTCATGAAATAATGTTGTTTTGTCCGAGAAACAATTAATTACTCATATAAGATCGTTAGAGGAAGAAGTCAATTAATATGAGTAATGATTCATTCAACTGAACACATGACATCATATACGAGGAAAGTTAGTTACAGTCCTGAATTATATAAATGTAATTTTTTTTTTATTTTAAAAGAAGTGGGTGGATAATTTATTTATATAAATTATTCATTTTTTATTTTTAAAAAGCCCAACACTTTCGCAATCCGACTCAAATATCATTTCTATGTATGATCGAAAAGGAATGGTCAACTTTCACGGCCGCGAGAAGACGTGCGGTTATAATAAAGGGCGTAATTATATAATCCCATGAAGTTGGTGCGAACCTTCCAATACTTAGCTCAATTATATATATATATATATATATATATATATATATATATATAAAAAAGAAAATCTTAGAGCCGGCCGGGTGTGTAGCAACCTTTTACACCAGCCAATAGGATTTTAACAAATATGAGATCAATGTGATTTTTGGTAAATCTTATTTCTCTGTCCTCTTCCCTCTTCTTTCTCCCCTTTCCTCTTTCCTTTTCTTTATCTCCGCACGCCATCTATTCGAATGGTCCATATAGAATATTTGAAAAATAGACAACATAGATTTAACTCCTTTCTTCCCCTACATAGATCCACCTGCTTAGAGAACGGGCATTGGGTTATTCAAATGTCAGTGAAATGTAAAATTTAACTTATTTTACATAAGATTACCTATATTAGATTATCGAAATGAAAAAAATATGACTTTTAGCTACAGTGTATTAGTGTTGTGGGTCATATATGACTGTCTACTGTATAATGACCAAAGCTTATTTTTATTCTATAAACGTCAGACGCCAGTTCCTTTTTGTAATCTTCCTACATCCATATCTTAAATAAATTATGAGGTTCAGATAATTGCTGCTGTTGATTTTTGTGATGGGCAGATTTATGCACTCTAGTTTGGTTTGTAATTAATGTTTGTTGTTGAATCTATATTATTGTTGAGTGTTGAGAAATTTGTTAGTGTTAGAACCAATCTTCATGCCGATGAACCGACTGCAACCGGCCGAAACTACACCAGCCGGTTTTACCACTCTCCATCGACCGGTTACAGTCGGTTGCTTCACCCCTTTTTCACATATCAATCGGCATCAATTTTGCCTAAAAATAACGTCGAATGAGTCGGTTCTCACCCCTAATAGCATGCAATTCACAGATTTATTGTTAATAATTCAATAAAGTTTGTACGTACGCTATTAATAATTTATTGTTGGTTGCATCAAATCATAAAGATTAATCAATTGTTTTAGATAGAAGAGGAAAAAAAAGGTAAAATTCAGTTTTAATTATATAGATAGAAATGCTTTAATCTTATCAAAATTAACATGACTAATTGATATGTTAGATTTATTTTATATTTAAAAAAATTAAATTTTAAAAAATTAATTACTCTTCTTGAAAAGATCAAAGGGATTTATCCAAAAAAAAAAACAAAAAACAAAAAAAGATCAAAGGGAGACCGAGTCTCACTTTGACTACAAATAATCACTTTCTTTGTGATTTTGAAGCATTGATGTGGTCCTTTCTTGTCTTATTTGTAAATACAGCTTCTCGTCCATTTGGATATAGAAAAGATTTTATCTAATTTTATTTTATCTCATCTCATTATTATAATTTTTAAAAAAATTTTACTCAATATAATAAACAATTTAATTTTTTTAAATCTTAAAATAATAATAATATTAAAAAATAATAATCTAATAATATTTTATTCAAATTTCATAAAAAATTATCTCATCTCATCTCACTATCCAAACAGGATTATATAATTTTGAAAATGAATAATGGTAGATATAATTTTAATATGTATAAATTTTACGTATTTTTTTATTTTTCTTTAGATAATATGCATAGCTTATCCACTTTAATAAGAATATTTTTTTTTAAAAAAAATATTTTTTATTTTTGCATAATATATATATATTTATATATATTTTACCATCATACGAGGTGGGGCTTTCCGTGTTGGACTTGGCCCCCGTAAGAATCAGAATCACTGCATGGGTTTCAACAAAAGCGTGTTGACAGACAGAAGAGTTGTGGAGTTCTCCATAAGTACGTGTCGCCCCTCGGTGGACCGACCTATTTACCTAATACCTTTAGTAAATTAATTAATTTCCTATGTTCACACCTGGCTAAAAAAAAAAAAGATTCCTAAGTTCACACACGAAACGGCACGACGTTTAAACTAATTGATGGCTGATGATTTACAAAATGAAGAATCTACTATCTAATTAATTAATGGAGGAGGCTGGCTAGTCAACACTTTTGGCCGTTTCAACATGAAAGTCCTCCCTGGCTCCTGCAGTTGAATATGAACGTGTTGGGGAAAAATTATTCATTGCAGTATCCCATTTGACAACCATTCAACAAAATTTTTATTTTTTTATTTTTACAATTTCTTTTTAGAAAAATATTAAATGTATTTTAAAAAAATTTATAAAAAAAAATTATTTTTCTACATGTCAATTATTAATTTATTAAAAATCATAAAATTAAAAATTAAAAAATAATTAATAAAATAAATACTTATAAATAAAAATATAATTACATGCAGCATTACTTATATTTTTAAACTATAAAAATGACTTTGATAGATATTGGCTGCCAGAAGAAGAAATGAAAGAAAATTAAAAATTAATTTATGCATAATATTTTTTACAATACTTTATATCATTATATTTTAAATGGAAGGTATTTTATACTTTATAAAAATAACTTCATTTTATAAAAATATTTTTATTTTATAATATTATTGTGAAAATATATGGCGCATATTATTACTTAGAAAAAATATCTCAACTGCTTGATTTGACCACTAATTTAAGAATGACAGGTGAAAGTACCATCTATCCGCAGTTTGAAATGGCTCATTGCACTGGTCTAACTACTTACCTAACACAGTCTTGGAACTCTTATTGCTTACCTCCTCTCCTTTGTCTTTATTTTGGGATATTGCTGATCATGAGATTTTTAAGTTTGGTTCTAATAATGAAAAAATACGTAATTTATATTTAAATTATTATATTTTCAACTCAATGTGTCGAACATATTTATATATTTAAAATTTTAAAATTTATGTTTCAAATTAAATTATGTAATATAATCTGACGGTGTAGAATAGATTATTTTTTTCTTCTTTACTTTTCTATTGATGTTCCTATTCCAACCATCAAGCTAGCTAGGGCCCTCAACTACTAGCTACTTCCATAACAATGGCAATTCGTTTTCCTTATATATAAATACATCCAAGAGGAACACAAGGCCTTCCAAATTAAACCCACACATCTCTCGGACCCCAGAAGCCGAAACACCATTTATAGAGAGTACTACAGGGGCGACTCAATTTGCTAAGAACACATACAGATAATACATACATAGATATGGCTACAAGAAAGAACGTGGCACTTGTTTTTCTAGTTTTAACTGCCGCGGTAGCAGTGCTGCATGAGGCAGAAGGTGCGTCTTATGTGGTTGGAAACTCCACCGGTTGGACTGTTCCTTCTAGTACTTCCTTCTATTCCTCCTGGGCTTCTACTCTTACGTTTTCAGTTGGTGATACCCTAGGTGAGCTTTGATCTCTATATATACAGAAAAATTACCCTATTTTAGCTAGTTTTTCCCTATGCTCTCTCTCTTTTTGTTGATATACATATATACATATATGTATATATGCATGCATGGAAAACAAGCTGATTTTTCCTATATATTCCGTGTCTTTTTTTTTTTTTGTGTTTTTTTTATTTTTGCAGTCTTTAACTTCCAAACTGGAGCACACGACGTTGCGACAGTTAGTAAGGCTGCTTTTGACTCCTGCGACACCGGCAATACTCTCTCCCTTCAAACCACTGGTCCAGCAACTTTAAAGCTCAATGCTACCGGAGAGAACTACTTCATCTGCACCATCGGACAGCACTGCTCCGGCGGGCAAAAGTTATCCATTAATGTCCAGGCCGCCACCTCCGGCAGTCCTTCACCATCATCTTCACCACCACCTCCAGCTACAACTACATCACCACCACCTCCAGATACAACTACATCACCACCTCCAGCCACAACTACATCACCACCGCCTCCACCGGCTGGCTCATCCGCCTCATCTGTTGCTGCTACTTTCTCTGTTGTTCTCATGACCATAGCCTTAACTATGTTTAATCTGTCTTAATTAGTTTAATTTGTTTTCTAGTTTCTGTTTCTGTTTCATATACCGATCGAACCTTCTTATCATGTGGGGGGGTTTTGTTACTTAGAAATTAAATTCGTGTTTGATGATACTATTAATTTGTTGTGTGTTCTGGATCTTTTTTATGATGAGTGATCAAATAAAATTCAAAATTCGAGACTCTACTGGCCTGCTTGAAATAACATACATGACCTTTTAATTAAATGGATTCCTACTGGGTAGTTGGAGTTTGGCCATGGACACAGCTCATGGCAGCTCTTCCCATCATGTTACTGTTTTTTCTTTTTCTGTTTTGGACAAATTTCTATATAATATCCATCGATAACGACACAAAGAAAACGCATTATCAGGAAGATTAGGGTCGGATCTGTCGGCAATAAAAGATATATTTCTTTGAACAAGTGCCAGCAATTCTTCGCATCCTGCCGGAGAAGCTGACCTAACATTTTGTCTACAATATGTCACCGACATGGCACTTAATTTTTATATTTGATAAATAATATTTGCACTCGTAAAGTGCATAAGCGTCTCATAATTTTTTTTATAAAAAATAAATAAATATGAAATTTACATAAAAAAAATTAATTTTTAATAATAAATTATACTATTTTTCAAAACAGTTGCATGTACTTATATACTTCATGATTATATATAACATTATTCTTTCTTTGTACATATATACGTTTGTGTATATATATAATATATATGTATACATATATAGAATAGAGACCGGATTGATGGAGTCGAGAATATGCGAAGAGGATAGCCTTAACTATATGGGAAATACTATATATTATATTCTCATTATATTTTGATGCTAGTATGATCGAGTAGATATTTTTCATTAACATGTAAATTTAGGAAAGAAGAAATAGAACTGGTAAAGAAGTAGAGAAATGCTTTGACATTCCTTTCATTTTCTTTTTTATTCATTAGAGGCCCGAAGGCCCAATGATTATATGGCGCTACACAACGGCCTGATCTCCCTTCTCCAAGTACATCCCAGTTCTTGATATTTTACGAACCCAATTTATTTAATTTTTAATATTTTTATAATTTTTTTTCTTGCAAACAAAATTTGTAGGTATATATAGTTATAGAGTCTGAACAAAACATGTATGCTTTAATATTCAATCATAAATCAGTCCTTAAAATGTTTCTAAATCTTATCTTAAGATTATTCGGCTCCCTAAATTAAATTTCTGGCTTGTACTCTTATCAAGTATAATTTGAATTGTACGATCTTTGGGGGAACCATGCAAGTTTTAAGGTTGGCAGTTTTATATGGTTTATATATATATAAATTAATTAAATCGCCATTATTATGGTATATATTTTGAAGGAAGAATCAATTCGTCCCAAATCTCACCTTCGTATATATCCTTGTAAAATTTGTGTATGGCGGGGTTGCAATATAAAACATGCAGCATGGAAAAACAACAATAATTCTCAGATATTGAAGGGAAGATATATACATACATACTGGTCGATCGAGCAACGACTCGAAGCAAAACTGTCGGTTCTATATATCCGGAACTAGTACTTGTCACTACAAGAAAAGGCCATTTCCCAGCAATTTCATTTTGCTGTAATAGAAATCATTGCTAATAGTACTTTATTGCAGCGCAAGCAAAGTTTCTGTAGCAAATTTGGTTTTTATTTCATTGTGAACAGTTCCCAAACTTTTTTCGTCGATATTTTGATCTTCCATGACGACTTTAGTGTATTTATGGTTAAATTCATTTCCGGCAATGAAAATTAATTGCAAAAAGTGAATTTTACTGCAGTAGTATTTTCTTTTTAGCAATAGGGGAACAAAACCCGCTGGTAAGGGACAAAAAATAACAACGAATATTGCGACAGTAGAATTGTCGCCGAAACTTATTGCAACAATTTTTAAGCTTTTACAGCGGCAATAAGTTTCTCTCCACAAGGAAAGACTCAAAACTACGTAGTTTTTAGACAAAACCCTAATCCCTCTATTTCTCTCCTTTCCTCTTTCTCCCCCCCCAACAAGCCTCCCAGCCAACCCGCGATGCCGTCATCGACAACACCAAGACGCCATTGTCGAACCCCTCCTCCCTCTCGCCCTCACTCTCAGATCCTCTCTCTCCTTCTTCAGCATCTCCCTCTCGATCTCTCTCACCCACCCCTGTGCTAAACCGTTAACTGCTGTGAATGGCAACAACGAAGCCGCACCACGAGCAAGCCACCATACCTCATTGGCTTACTACCCCCTCTTTTCTCTCGGTCCACCGTCGTGCGCACCAACCTTGACTCTACTCCCTCTCTATTTCTCTATTTTCTCCCCCTCCTTGTCGTCGTGCGCTGTTGCAAGCCCAGCCACTAGTGTCAATTTCCTCTCAACCGTGTGAGAAGCTCTCTCACGTCCACCCTTTGAGTTTCTCCCACTCCTAGCCCCGATACCCCTCGATCTCTCCCTCATCTCTCTGTTTTTCTCATCTCACAACCGCTAGCCACCATCCACGAACAACCACCTCCCCTCACTGTCCAGCCCCACATTGGAGCCCAGCTCAAATGCCTTTCTCCCTCTCAGGTTCCCTCTCAATCTTCCTTCTTCCTCTCAATTTCTCGCATCTTTGGCAGCCACCAAACACCGCCTATACCTCAAATAGCCACCAACTAACAGCCATAGGACTACCTTGCAAACAACCATCACCTCAAATAGGAAAACACTTAGCCCATTGTCACAATAGTCGTGAAGCTCAACCCTTAATTTTTGGTATAACCCCTATTTCCTTAGCTCCTAGATTAATAAGCTTACTTGATTAAATTGTGTTGTATTTGAATATATGGACATATTTAATATATGTATCGTATGTGTTGGTTTGTGATTGGGTTATGTGAAGTTGTGAAGTGATGGAGATCATTGTGCAGCTCTGATATGGTTGGATGTCATGTGAAGTGTCGGGATAAGCCATGTAGTTTTGGCTTACTATGTGAAGTATTATTTTGGTTTGGGTTTTTATAATTAGTGATTGGTATGTAAGAAGCTATAAAGTTTATGATTTCAATTGTGATTGGTGTATCGATGATATGGGAAAAATATATATTGAATGTCTAGGTTTCAATAAACTATGAAGAACTGATATGGTGATTGGAAACTTGTTATGAAGCATGTGTGATTATTTGTATATTGAGTTTAAATGGATGATAGATTGAATATGTGTGTTGTATTCATTGTTAATAGGCTTATTGATTGAGAATAGTATTTGTGAAGTTGGGATATTGGGGAGCTATGCGATTGTGTTGTTTGTTGTTTATTGGGTTTAAATGGATAATGGGTTTAAGTGATGTATGTATATTAATTTAGTTGAAGAGTTGGCTTGCTTTTACTTGAATGCAATGGTTTATGGATTTGAATTACATGAGGACTATAAGGTGCAAGAATTGGACAGATTTTAATGTTTAATCTTTAATTTCATTTGTAGTTGATGATCGAGTATAGAAATGGATTGTAATTGGATTATTATGATTGTTTTGGAAACATGCTACCTAATTGATTGTACTGAGATGTTGGATATGAAGGTATGAAGTTTGACTATCTCAGATTATCTTAAAGTGGTGGGATTAAATGTGAAATTGTGTTGAGTTGGGTTGTCATGTGACTGTGTAGTGTCAAGTGCTGAGGACTAATATGAAGTTGTGATGTGGTTGTGAACAGTGTGAAGTGATGGGATTAAGTATGTAGTTGTGTTGTAGTGTTGGACTTCATGGATCAAGGGAGGCCATGGTTGAGATTTTGAAGCTATGTGATTACGATTGTGTTAGTTTGTTGTATGTTGAATTTAAGTGGACTATGAATTTAGTAATAGTAATAGTAATAGTAATAGTATTTTAAATGGATTGTATGTTGATCTTAGGTGATAAAAATTGTAGAAAATTGATTGGTTGCATATATTGGACAAATTTATGTACTTTGAATGTGTTATGTATGGATGACACTTGTTTTGGATACTTAGATTTTCTTATATGTTGATCTCAGGTTATAAAATGGGTATGACACATGTGTATGTTTGGTGGATTATGTATATATACTTGGTTTGGATTGTGTAATATGTTTGTATGTGAGAAAGTGAGATAAAACTTCTAGCTCAACAAAGGGATTTTCAAGTGCTCTTATTGAATTTTAGTTGTCTCTGCACATAGATATGTTGTGTACATATATGTTATGTTAGAAGTAGTTGAAGTAGTTGGGATTTTTTTTTTTTTTTTTGTGAAATGCATTAATATATATATGAGCAGTATAACATAAAACCTTGGGTTTAAATGTTGGCTATGGAGTTCTTAAATTGATTTAGATCTCTCTTCCTTTCTTGTAGATTTTGCATTGTCTCCTACCTCCAGCAAACTTGGTGGCTTGAAAACATATGTTCTGTTTTGATTGTGTGCAGCCCTATGTTTTGGTTTGATGTTAACTTGTATAAGTAATATTTTTAGTAGAGAGTTCAAAGGATTGTATAATTCTACTCAACTCAGCATCTGGTTTGATGGCTTGCATGTGCTATTGTCTGATGCATCCTTAAGACGCATCATCCTTGAGATGACAAACATCAATGTGAGTTTTTAGAAATTTGTATCTTTTTGTGTTAGTTATATATCACACCTCAAAAGATTCAGCTATTTTTCTTTGATAGAAAACAACTATGTCTTCTTGATTTTGTGTCTCCTTTATTCTAATCACGGCTTCCTTGTGTAATATTTTTTTTATTGATAAATAAGATTGTTAATATTTTTTAATAATATTTATTTATTACTGTTGCTTACCTTCGCTTATTTGTCTTCTACGTTGTCTTTAACGGGCTTGTAGTTAAGTTGCTGTTTCTTTAGGAAATAACTTGGCTTGAAGGTTATTTAAAATTGTTAACATTAAGCCTTTTTGCTGTTAGTAATTATTAAATGATCATTATTGGCTGCCGTTATTACTCTTGATGGCTTATTTTGCCGTTTCCTTCGTAAAACGTTAAGTGCCAATTTATTTTGATTCCTAAAGTTGCCGTTTATTTCTTTATGACATAATGTTGGCTTTAAAGAGTTTATTAAAAAGGGTCATTCAAGTTGTTTGCTTTAATTGTTTTTTCCCTTTTTATGTTCAGGTCGGTTGGTCTTTATCCTATAAGCGTTATATATATACATATTTGTTTTGGTTTTTTGTACGAGTGAAATAAATACTTTATTAAAAGAGAGATAAGAAAAAACAAACTATTGAGTATATATTTTTTGAGAGTATTTTAAGATAAAGAAATGTGTTCTTTGAGTGGAGTTTTGGGCTCAACCACTTGTGCAGAGTTGGTTCGGACTAGATGATAATCAGTTGGGTTGTTGTATCCTGGAGGAGTCAGGTCAAGAAGATTTCTATTGCACCGGTTAATTTGAAACATTATACACCG
This sequence comes from Pterocarya stenoptera, assembly GCA_003123785.1. Lineage (NCBI taxonomy): Eukaryota > Viridiplantae > Streptophyta > Magnoliopsida > Fagales > Juglandaceae > Pterocarya > Pterocarya stenoptera. The sequence goes on along the minus strand of QEOT01009288.1, from coordinate 30,766 downwards.
CAGAGGGCTTGAATCTCCTTAAAGAGAGCGATATTTTCGTGTTTCAGCCCAAACTGACTTCGTTTTAATTTTAATTTCATTGTAATTTTTATTATATTATTATAAATTTCACCAACAAAAATTTTATTATACTTGATTATGATCAAGAAGCTCCTAAGGTACTTATATACTTTTTGGAGCTTATTTTCTTTTTCAAATTTGGTTTTTGAAAATGTTGGAGATCTACTCAAGGTAAGTTTTCTTACATACTCCACATCATTGAGAGCATTTTCAAAAGCTAAATTCTGGTGTACAAAAGAATGTAAGGGTTTTGAACATACTGTCTTTTGTCATTTTTATAATTTTATTTTATAATTTTATTTTATAGCATATATTTTGTTTAAGAATAAAGTCTTTTCTGTTTTTTTTTAATTTTTTTGATAGGTCAAATGCATGCATATGGACCACAAATCCAAATTTATGAATGATCTCATGAACAAAATAGGAAGCCTATAATATGAATGGGTAATGTATTATTCATGTATCATGTTTAATGCATTTTTTTTTTTAAATATTGTAAGGGAATCTTTCTAGTGGTTTTTAATCCTTGGAAATAGTTTTTTATAATTTCAGACCATTTTCAACGCTACAAAATCGCCGCTAATAATTGTTTCATCGGCAAAACTTATTTGCGGCACTTGTATAGTGACTGAAACGACAATTCCAAATATTGTCGGTAAAAGAATCACAATTTTTGCAGCCAAGAACTTTTGCTGGTAAATGTCTTTCCCAACGAAATGGGTGATACTCGTGTGGCCTTGTTTTGGCGCTTAGTTTGGCTATTTGCGGCAGTGAATGGGGGTCGGAAATAATATCCATTTACAATAATAATTTTGAATCGTTGGTAAAAAATAGTTATAAAGAAACTTTGGCGTCCAATGTGCATCAATGCAAAAATTGATGGACCGGAAAAATATAATTGCGACGATTATGGGTACCTTTTGCGACTAATCTGGCGTTGGAAAATGGCAATTTTCTTGTAGCAGCAGATGTGTTTTTAAGCAGCAGATCAGAACAGTAAAACGTACGAACAATTCCACTCAACATTAGTTAATTAATTATTTTGAATGAAGTAGTAATGCTTGTCCAAAAAATATTGTTTAGCAAAGGAAAGAAAGCATCAACTTAATTGGAATTAGGAGTAAATTATAAGTAATTTTTTTGTTCATGAATCACGAGTACTAGTAGTACTATTTCAAACGTGAGAAATTACTTATTAATTTCTGATAGAAGACTTTTGTACGTGCTGCCCATCATGATAATGAACGTTGTTGACAAATTGGACACGACATGATAATGGAAGCTTCTTTCTTGATCATGAAAAAACAAATTAAAATGAATCCAGATTTAATTCCGGGAAGTGGAAAGATCGATGCAGGAAAATGGACGTCTAGCGAACGAAGAAGCTGGCCTTGAAAATCACTTGAAATCTTATTGTCACATTCGAAGCACGAGGGAAGGCATTACCTATTATATATTTATATTGACCAAACTGGTATAGCCTACCAAACTATATATTTCTAAGGGATTGCCTTAAAAATAATATAAAATTTGAAAGATCTTTTCTTCTTCCTCTTCTTCTAAATTATCTTCTATTTGATCATCATCTTCATGTCATGATCACCACCGATGATCATAATATGATATATAATATCTTGTTTTATCTTGACCACGTACTACGAGAATGCATGAGGCCAGAGGAGTAATTTCAAAGCTCCATAATTTTGGAATATTTTCTGATCTGTACTTTATTTATTACGTATAGAAGAGGGCATTAATTAATTAGTTTGACTCATACCACTATTACGTTATCAAAGAGAGAGTTACCTTGTAGGACACTTTTCGTAATTACCTGTGACAAAGCTGAAAGAAATTCAATTACATGCATGATTACAAACTTGACTCCTATTACCCTAATTACCCTAACATACTTGGCCGGCCATTACGTAGCCCCCTAATATTACGTGCACCTCTAAACAAAATTAAAAAAATACCCTAAAGGTTATATGTAATGTCCTAAGGGAGATCCAAGCTGCTGCCACATCTGGGTGATCTATAGTACCCTAATTTAATTACGAATTAATGATACTATTGGATCCTATTAAAACTATTATAAAGAGTAAGAACTTCTCATTTTCAAGCAACTTGTGATCTCATACACGACTTACCATTTATCATGACTTATCCATTAATATCCCCCTTAAATGGGAGGGCTCAAGTCCCACAAACCACATCTCAGCCTTTATTCTAAAAAAACTATTCAATAGTACAATTTGAGTCTCATTGGAATCATTATAAAGAATAAGAACTTCTCATTTCCAATCAATGTAGGATCTTAGACATCACCTACCCTTATCACTTATATGTCAGTATAGAATATCACATTAATATAAGGAAATATTCTAAGTAAATCAAGACTTCTCTACTAGCTAGTTTTTGAACGATTCTAATATGTAACTGTGTAGTACACATAATCATGATGCAGTCTCAAAAAATATTTAATTATAAATATTATCATTATCTTTATTATATATCTACCTACTCCAACCATTCATTTTTCCTGATCCCACCAGCTTATATATATTCCGCGGTTCGTAATCATATCATTGTTAATTAATCATGTATGTCTTTCCCCGGCATGCAGTTCTAACTCATGTATATATAAACTTCCTATCATGCATATACCATATATATGATCATGTCATTGGTTATTAATACATGATTCATCCATAAAATGATGACATTTAATTTCGTTTTGTTAACATTTAAATTAAGATGCGTGTATGTATAATATATATAGAACGAGTCAAAGTGATCTTATTAAAACAAATGAATATATATATATATATAAGCCCATGACTTTATACTGTCATTGATATTGCTACTGCAAGTCTGCAACACTAGGCACCAATATTGAGCAGAATTAAGATGAGTTAAATTATTTATAAATAGTAGTGAGTTGAGATTGTAGAGAGAGTTTTGTAGGGCTTACTTAGGATGAGTTTAGATATGTTTAGATGTTAAGATGAATTTAGATGTATTTATAAAAATTTAAAAAATATTGACGGTCCCATGTATAAAGAGGTTTTAAATTAAGATAGGTATAATGATTTAAAAATTAGATATTTAAATATTAATAGACTCATCTTAAAATTAAATTGAATTCAATCTAAATTTCAAATGGGACCTACACATTAAATTATTTGGAAAATTTCAAAGAAAGATAGCTACAAATTTGTTATATGTCTCCATCATTGGAAAAACGATCGATTTGTCCAGCGAGAAGAAGAGTATGATACATGGATTGATTGACACGCAACTGATGCCTGAAATATTTGATATATTAATTATTAATACTGATCTTTTTTACAAAGTAGATCATCACAAGTACTTCATTCTCGTTTGTTTTTCTTTTTACCAAAACAAAATATATAGTTCAAACCCTCATGATCTCATACGTACTGCATGTAACGTACACATACTTTCATGAAGTACTGGCAATTACATGAATTAGTGTGCATTAATAATTAATAATTAATAATTAATAATTATTACTTGATCATAATTGTTGCTCGGTTTGTGGCTAATTGCGTGATGCACGATATATGCTCGTTTTGGATCCTCAATAAATAAAGTATATATGTAATTTAGCTGTGACAGCAGCTTGCTGCTCACTGGATGACGCTAAAACGAAACATGCGGCTTCAGCCTCGTTAATAATAAATTAGCAATATTAAACATTAACAAAAAATAAAAATAAAAATAATATTGTACAATAATTAATACCGTGCCAGATGTCTACACATGATGGGCACGCCAGGTAGATCTAGCTATAATTTTTTTGGAACTGTATGTATAATAAGGAATGGTCAAAGACGCGGTAGTAGTTGCAATATTAATTAATATTATTGTATTTTTCTGGTGATCTCTAATTGCCCCAATAGAAATTAATTATACAGACACTGATTAATTAGGAATTCCAAGATGCCAATCGCCTTCTCATCATAAATTTCCCGATCGATCATCGATCACGTCACAGATTAAATGGCAATATTGGTATTTGTTTAAGAACGTCTAGGATTTGATACAAATTAATTAGCTTTGATTTGTTCTGAAAGTTTAATTAAACCCTCAAGAAATTGACCAAAAATGTCTACCAAACTCAGAGCACATAAAAAAACATGATCATGTCGTTAATTTAATACGAATTTATAATCAAACATTAAATATAAATCTCCAATGAATATTAGCCACTTGGCAAAAAGAAAAAATAACCTCTGGATTCGGATGGTTTTTCACAACATCCTAGAGACAAACATATATAAAACATCATGTACAACATAAAAAAAACGCATAATTAAGGATTTTCAAAGCCACTCAAAAAATTCTCTCAAATAATGTTTTTTTACATGATAAAGTGTTCAAATTATAACCACCACCTTAACAAATATCACGAGGTGGCCTAGATCTGACTATCTATGGTGGCCTGAGGCGCGCTTTCTAGCCACCAAAGAGAGGCCAAGTTGTGGCTAGAGCCGCATGCAATCCGATTTAAGCAATCCTTCGCTGGTCGGGCTCTGGCCATATAACCGGCCTCATCCAATGCATGCATGGTGCCAGCATGGCTACCAAGTCACGTGGCTTTACTAAATTATATATACATACAAACTTCAAGGGTATAAATCTCGTTATAAAAATAAATAAATCTTATTATGAAAAAAGTGTAAAAAAAAATTCAATTTTTTTTTATGAGGCTCGCATTTTACAAAATATTTGTATAAATTTATATATTTGAGACTTGTATGTAATATTATTCTTTTATAAAAATACAATAGTTATATATCTGAACATATTGCATGCGGCCTCCAATTTTGATTATGTAATAAAAAAAGGTATATTTTGTGTATCAATTGATTACTTAAATTGGTTAAGATGTTCTAGAAGTCACGGATGTTGACAATATTTATTTTGGGGAGGCCACATCATGGGTAATTTACTTGGGTGCACCTTAAAGTCGTAGTCTTCAAATGACAATTAAAAGCTTAGCCATCGTACTATTTTTTTTCCATTTTCGATCTGATCAAACCTCTATAAAAGGATCACATGCAACTCCATTAATCCTCAAGTTGATCTGGCAGGAACAGACAAACACAACAGAAACAAGACACGCACAAAGAAGTTGCATCGAACCAGACAAAATTAAGATAATGGCTAGAATGATCAGATTAGCCATTCTAGCCTTCGCACTCTTCGGAGCTCTAGCACAAACCACAGTTGCAGTGACTACACACGTGGTTGGAGACAGCACGGGGTGGGTTGTTCCACCTTCTGATGACCCTCTCTTCTATGCCGTTTGGGCTGCGAAACAGACTTTCTTCATTGGCGACATTCTGCGTACGTATATAATTCATTAAGATCATACATAATGAGATAATTAAAAACAAGTTTCGATTATTATACGTTAATTTCTGCTATTAATTAAGTCCTGATCTTTATATGCATGTATATATGAATTTGTTGTTTCTAACTTCATTGATTGTTTGATGTTTTGGATGATCAGTCTTCAACTTCACAACTGGATCACAAGACGTAGCCAGAGTATCGAAGGAAGCTTTCTTCCTCTGCAATGCAACGAAACCCATCTTTCTTGAGAAAACCGGGCCGGCGAAAATCACCTTGAATTCCACCGGAGAGTTTTACTTCATAGGGACCTTCGACAACAACTGCTTCAGGGGACAAAAGCTAGCAATCAACGTCACCACATCTCCGGGACCCACTCCCAGTCCTACGCCCAGAACAAAACCGGAAAACTTCACCGTCGGTGATAGGTTGGGATGGGTCGTTCCTCCCCTTGGTGAAATTGCTTATATCACCTGGGCCTACAACAAGACTTTTATCGTCGGAGACCATTTAGGTACGTAAAGATAATGTTACAACAAACAAGAAAAAGATCTCTTATATGATCTTCGCTAAGCCGGTTTTGCTTTGAACCTTTTTGTGCAGTGTTCAACTTTCTTAATGAAACCGATGACGTCGCCGTGGTGAGCAAAGAAGCTTATAACAGCTGCAACACTAGCAATCCGATGGAGCTGTATAACAGTAGTCCGGCGGTTATCAAGCTCACTAGAACCGGGGAGCATTACTTCACGAGCACCTACGATTACCGCTGCGACTTGGGTCAAAAACTTGCCATCAACGTCACCGGCAGCAGCACTGGCGCCACTCCACCTTCCAGCCCGGGCAGCAGTCCATCTCCTGGAGGCACCGCCAAGCCTCCTTCAAGCTTTGCAACCGGTCCCAGCACCGGAAGCCCGGTGGCTCCAGGACCATCAAATGCAGCCCCAAATAGTAGGATTTCAGCTGGCTATATGTTCATAGTACTGTTGCCCATGGCCATGGGTTTTCTTCATTGATTATAAATATTACTATGTAGTTGGAGGGTACTTGTCGATCTTGTAGGGGTTGACTTTGTTATTTTGTATCTATATTTGAATAACACATGTTTGTACATGTATTATACGATGATGATCATCAGTCTGTACTACGTACTCATTCGATCTATTCAGTTCATACATATATAATATAAATTATATTGATCTGTTTTTCGTATTTCGATCTTCTTCATGATCATGGCGGTCATGGCCCTAATTTTGTGTCGACTCAGCTTGCTAGTAGTAGTTAATGGCAGTACGCTAATTGGTACAGAAAAAGCTTATTAATCATATATGCATATTTCATTGATCTTAATTGCTATGACATCGATCAACGCTTTTAACTATAAAATGTTATATAAATGCAGATAAATATTGAGATATATAATATATAATTAAGAATTTCCTTCAAAAAAATAATTAAGAATTGGTTATATTTATATATATATATGGAGATTTAAAAAATTCTACTATATATCACAGAATATCTAGCTAGAAATTCTAGAGACATTTAATTATCAACTCTTAAATATATGTACCAGCAGCAAATTGATCGAGGGCCAATTATTCCGACGGGAGTTTCCATGAAACTCGACTAGTACTAGTCTGCTCAATTAAATTATTTATAGTTTAATATTAAGTTCTAGAGAATATATATTAATTAAAGATCATACGATATTTTCTAAACTGATAATCATGTGGTAATTGACGTGACATTATTCAGGATGAGAAAAAACGTACCATGCATATTTCCACAAGAAAAATACTAGGATGCCGTTTTGGACTTTTTTTTTTTTTTCGATTTCGTTTTTTATTTTTTTTGTTAGTTTTTTTTACTTAGTAATTAAGAAAATATTATTTAATAATATTTTAATTTTTTTTTTAAATATTTAAAAGTGTTAAAAAATGATGTGAAAAAAAATTAAAAAGATGTTTTTTTTTTTCACATCATTTTTAACACTTTTAAATATTTTTTAAAAAAGAAAAAAATTTACAATATTATTAAATAATATTTTCTTAACCACTAAATAAAAACAACTAAAAAAAATTAAAAAATGAAATCGGACAAAATAAACTGCTCCTTAACATTTCTCTTCTCACAATGCATTTTATAATAATATTGTGAGATCGATAAAGATATTTTTATAAAATAATATTATACAATATTCTTCATTTAAAATATAATTATATAAAATGTTACAAAAAAAAAATATTATGTATAAATTAGTTTCATTCTAAAAATATAAAAGTGGTAAGTGGTAGGTAAGAAGTATAAACAAAAAATATCAATAGGCCCTGCATGCCTCGCGAGAAGAAAAGCATGTCTTAATCCTCATCTGCTTTCCCACCTCCTTCCCGATAAATAAGGTGGCCACGTACGTTATCAATTAGTTAATAACTTGGACTTATTCTGGAAGATACATGAGATATTTACTTGTTTAATATTCAACTTGATTACAACTTTTGGAGGACTCTCCAATTTGTTGACTCCATTAACATTGATCGATGCATGCAGCTTTTCATTCTCTCCGTTTGAATGCTCGCTCATGATGTTCATGGCCTGTAATTAATTGTACCTCGATCGTTGTGCTTGGCATGATTGCAGCACAAGTTTAACTTTCTGGAAGCGCCAGCTAGCTTGGGTCAAACCGCAATAGTTGAATAAGACCGGTCGAAGTTTTTTTAACATACAGTGTGAATGAATTAAAACGCACGAAGCCCACGATCGAATTAGTGCTAGGCTAATAAAGAGGCCGCCAGTCACCTTTTTTTTTTTTTTTTTTGGAGAAAGCCAGTCATGTTGAACGAACACTGATTGCAATTCGCCTTTTGTAAAAATATGTTTGATTGAGAAAATAAAAATTCATTGAAGATATTTTTGGTGGGGTTTGTAAAATTAACATGGTGGGATTAATTGAAAGTATGTACGTTTGTGAAAAAATAATAAGGAAAATTATTATTTTTTAGATTTTTCACGCGTAAATTAGATGATTCCAATGAGATTGAAAAAAAAGAAATTATTAGAAAAGTTTCTTGTTATCAAAGATATATACCCTTTAGTACTGAATGCTCAAGTATATTAGTATAATCATATTAGTCATGGTCTTAAGAATATTAAGGCCTCGTTTTGGGCCACGTGACAAAATTAAGGGGTCTAAATAAGCCCGTATATATATATATATATTAATGCAGTGACTATAGGGGATCTGCACACAATATAATTCGCTCAAGACAGGTCAAGCCATAATAAGTCTTCATCATTCGTAGGTTATTAATGCTACAGACTAGAAGAAGCAGTTTTTTTTTTTTAAATGAAAGAGTTAGGGCTACATGTTCAAGAGTGACCTCTCCCAACTTTTATTCAAATAACCCCTCACTTGTGACGAAAGAATACCATAAGACAAAAAAATCTTGGCAATTAAGGATCTTCATCCCATGCTGATTATGAAACTTTAACCAACAAAAACAAATCACTAAAAACCAAAACCTCAAAATACAAATTGAAATCATTATATTAGAAACGTAAAGAAGACAAACCCGCTTTATCGGTATGAAAAATCCCTTTTAGCTTAAGAGGCAACCCCATAGTCTCCGTCCAAACACATGAAGTTCCTGTTGCTCCCAACTTTGCCAAGCCATCAGCCATCGCATTCCCTTCCCTAAGCACATGCTGAACTGCAAAATTAATAAAACTCAACATAGAAAATATCTCCTCCCAAAAGTCCTCAAGAGACTAAAGTCCACACTTGCCCTCACGCAATCAGTTTACTAGGATCTTAGAGTCCATTTCCATCTCCACGTTTTGAACACCCAACATTCTACACTTCTGCAGACCATGTAATAATGCCACCAACTCAGCATTATTATTAGTTCCATCTGTAATTTTATCTACATAAGCCAGCACTAGATCCCCTTGCTCATCCCTTATGATCCCTCCCACACCCGATCTTCCTGGGTTTCCAATACTACAATCATTTGTATTTAACCATCTGGCAACTTCACACCTTGCAACCATTTGCAGAAATCCATCATCTTCTCCCTCGTTATCATAAAGCATGCATGCGGCTTGACCACCCTATTGCTTTCCACTCGCAAATGTAGATTATGTTTAATTTACATTCTCTCATAATCTTTCATTGTCTTGATCGTATCCTTTATCTTTTTATTAATACTTATCAATGTACTCAGTATATTATCACATATATTCTTCTCTATGTGTATTACATCCAAACTATGTCGCAACATGCAAGACAACCAATATGGCAAGTCAAAAAAAATACTAAGCTTTGTCCAATTTAATTCTGCCTCGCCTCGTTTTCTCTTATTCTTACCCCAGCCTTTGCCAAAACTGTTTGCTCTAACATGTACCAGTTGTTCTACTATCTCTTCTCCAGAAAACTCATTTGGTGCAATTCTGTCATCTACTCTCCCATTAAACTTAACACATCCGCTTCACCATACATTATTTGCTGGTAAATAACGTCGATGACCTATGAAACACAACTTCTGAGAATATGTTAACCACTCACTAGCAATTTCTTTATTATACGTCAGACACATTAACTTCCCTTTAGTACTCCAACTGGAAAGATTTTCATATGCCGGAAAGTCATTTATGGTCCACAATACTGAAGTATGCATCTGAAGAGATGTCGACGTGGATGCACCATACTTTCTGACACCTGTTTCCCATAACTTTTTCAACTCTTCAATCAACGGCTACATGAATACATCAATGTCATTCCTAGATGATCTCAGGCCGGAAATAAGTAAAGTTAACAAAAATTTTGGTGCCTTCATGCATCTCCATGTCTGAAGATTGTACGAAATCAACACTACGGGCCAAGTGCTATAACTTGTAATCATATTCCAAAAATGGTTGAATCCATCGGTAGTAAGTCCTAGACATACGTTTCGAGCTTCTATCCCAAACTCTGGGTATTGATCATCGAAAGATGGGTATGCAAATGAGTCAGCTGGGTGCCTCATGTATGTATCATCCTTAACTCTTTTCTCCTCATGCCACCTCATATCAGCAGCTGTTTTTTTACACATATATAGTCTTTGCAACCTAGGTCTCAAGGAAAAATATTGCAACACCTTAACCGGGATATTTTTCTTGGCCTTCCACCTCGACTCTCCGCATACAGGATATGCTTGTTTCCCCACGTTCTCATTCCAGAACAAAACACAAATATTTCTTGCATGCATGTATTGACTTGTACTCAAATCCTAATTCCTTTCTCAATTATTTCGTTTCATAAAATTTCTTTGACAATGCAAACCCATCGGGAAGCACCTCATTAAATAAGTCCAATACCATGTTTATTATTTTCGTCAACATCCCACACAATGACTTAATGTGAAGCAACCGCGTAATAAACACCATTTTAGAATGTTTTGTACAGCCTGGATAAAACTCGCACTTTGCATTTACCTACATTGCAACAAAGTTTTCAGAATCCCTCCCTCGACCACTCGAGCTATTATCGTCTACGTCATCCATAAACATCCTAGCTCCAATATCAGTCAACATCTCCTCCATCTCATCCTGCTCATAATCATCATCCATGTCTTGCAAATAATTCAAATGACCAAACAATGCATCCATTAACTATGCATACGACTCACCATGCAATACCCATCAGGTATACCCCAGATTCATACCGTTCACAAATATATGACTTTCCACTTTAGCCAACCCTATCGTTCCACATTGGAAAGTTAATAAATATAACGCTCGAACGTTATATGTATATAAATCCAAAACCGAACGGTTGAAAGTCATTTTCTCCGTTTTCCTCTGTTTGGACACTGCCACTCCTCTGTCGCCGCCGCCGTCAAACTCGGCCACAACCGTTACTAAAAGGTAGGCATCTAAATTTTATCTAAAACCTATATTTTATAGGTTAATTTAGGTTCAGTTTTCATTAAAATCGAAACCATGGTTACCAAATATTCAACTAGATTTTCCAACCACCACGAGTTACCATTGGCCAAAAGGTTACCGTAGAAATGTTCCTTGAAGTGTACACTTCATTTCTACAGTGACCTTTCGGCATTTAGCCCAGTCGAAATATGGTTTTCGAGCTTTCAATAATGGCTGAGTTGATTCAGTCATTCTGTCTCGTAACGTTTAAACGTTACACCAATACATTCGAACGTACGCCGTTTCAATTTCTTGACGGTTGGTATTCTACGTCCAGAAATATATTTTATACATTCGAACAATTTACGTTCGATAGCATAATTGAACGTTCGAACATAATTATTTTAAATTTATTTATATTGTTAACAATTCGGCGTCCGAATTGTTAACAATTAAATTTATTTATATTATTTTAAATTCATTACATTCGAACGTATAACAATTAAATTTATGATGCGTTCTATGTTCGGACATTTAGTTAAAGTTTCGAACGTTCTATCTTAAAGTTCGAACATTAGTAATAAACGTCCGACCGTTTCATCTTAACGTTTGAACGTATATTTTTCTATGTTTGAACGTTAAAGCAAAGCATTTTAAAATTAAGACAAATATGCATCAATAGTACAATTAATTTTGTTTCATTTTCTATTTTCAGGAGATGGTTCATCCTTTGTATTCCAGGAAACAAGGGAGGGAATGAGCCATTCAAGACACTGCTCAGATCGGGTCTCGTACTGTTATGGTCGAGCGAGAGGCCCTAATCAACGAACTCGACGAGCTTAAGTGGGAGCAGACCAACCATAGAGATGTCTTCATCAGTAAAGGCTGGGGAAATATCTATACATTGAGAGGTAAGGCATATCCTTCTATGGTTCAGGAGTTATATATAGAGATATGCTTCATGCCTCAAGACACATCCTCTTACATCGTGACTGAACGCGGTGTGATATTTGAGTTTTCACTCGATATCATCGCCAACCACCTCGGGATTCGTCGAGGAGTTCAGAAATCGATTGAGGCAGATGTAGGCACTTCTGCATCATCTACTGGCCCACTTGATGCATCATCAGCCAGAGATGCAGACCAGTCAGAGGCCGAGGGTGCTAGCCCTTGGGCTAAGGCTGACAACCGAGACGAGGATTTCTACATCCTCACCGGGAAAGACCACATGCAGATCGAGAGGCCGAACTCCTTTCACCAAACTCATCTGCTATAGTTCTTCCGCATGTTGCATCTTATAGTTACAACAAACGTGGATCCTGTGGCACATAAGACCACATTTAGTCGGACTCGAGCACAGTTTTTTATACTGGTGGCACGTGAAGATGCCATAGATTTGCCACTGCTCATCTTTGATAGGATCAATTACGAGGCGAGCATCGTCTCCACAGACAACCTCCCATTCAGTGTCCTGCTCAGCCGACTATTACTTGCTCAGGGAGTCCTAACCCAGTCTTTAAAGCAAGTCAAAGATCCATTGAGCGCCCTCGACATGACCACTTAACGACGTAGCATTAGACAAGTGAGTGAACGTCGGCCACCCCCTGTAGAGGATCTAGTTCCTCCGACGTAGTCCCAGCCCGGTGTGGGGAGTAGTGGTCAACAGTCGACGAATACATCTGCAGGAGATGTGCGGCCTGCTTGGGTTGATGCAGTGATCTCACAACTGGCTGCGCATATAGATCGTAAGATCGATGAACGGCTCGGGCCTCTAGAGGCATATGTTGCCAAGATGTCACACCGTGTATGTATCCTCAACGATAAGGTTGATACCTTGACTGAGGAGGTATGGGCCGCTACGACTTTCCAGGACAACGATATCATCTGAGTGTTATTTATGTACTTTTATCATATTTTGTATTTTATTTTTAATATTTGTAAGGAACAATATTATTTAATATATCTATAGTTTTTTAATTACAATTCTCAATCTTCTTTAATGTTATATTTTTCAACTTCAATACTAAATCACTGCACTTCAAATATACATAAACATAAATATATATTTATATATAAATATATAATTATATTTTACAAATTGTGTATATATAAATGTACACAAGTCAATTTTTTATACTTGTATACAAATTATGCAATATACAAAATCACATAAATTTTAAATTAGAGTCATATTTAATTTAAATTTATAAATAACGTTCGAACGTTAATTATTAAGGTTTGAACATTTGCGCCAAAAGATTTCATGTTCGCACGTACGTAGCTATATGTCCGAACGTATATGTGACGCTCGAATGTAATTTTCACATTCGTTAGAACGTAAAAAAAAATCTTATCCGTCTTTAGTGACGGTTTTCAAAAACCATCACAGAAAAGACTTTTTAGTGACAGTTTAGGGACTGTCACAAATTCTCAACTGTCACTAAAAAGCAAATGTGTTGTAGTGTATATTGTGATCTCATTAATTACACATACGAGATTAATTGATCATCAACAATATCAAACTATGATCGATGAATATATATATTTATATTATATCTTCGCTAGTGCTTTAGGAATATCGCCAAGTTTCATCAATTAATTAAACTTCATTAGGTTGTATATATACGTTGTTGTTGTGGAACTATCTCGATTGTCTACCTAGGAATTAAGGATGTGCATGCACACCCAGAAACTGGGAAAACAATTAACATAAAATAGAGATACGATGACTGATCAAAGCAAATTAAGGTTAATATTACAGAAGCAAATATATATGCGGATATCGAAGAAATCGGGGAGGCCATTAAATTTCCCAAGTAGGAGGCATATTGTACATATAATTACTAATTTATTAGTAGCAAAATGATACTCAGATTCATCGAAACCACATTCCAAGAACCATACATGCACGTCCATATTGATCTAGTTTATGCCCACATGATGATGAATTAATTGTGTTTATGCCATTCTACGTACGTCTTCCTGCCAACGTATTTGTTCGGGTAATGTTAAGTACGAAAGCATGCATTAAATTAAACATCTTTTGTCAAAGTAACATGCATTATAGCTACTTGCACTAGTCTTATGCCCCAAGTATACTCCATGCATGTCCCTAACTAATTTCTAGCAATGTTCAAGTCCAACCAATTCTTCTAGAATTTCATCAGGGTTTGTAAACGTGGGTCTTCCACTATTATTAACATAAAATAACATATTATTAAGAATTTTTACATAATCATCAATTTTGGGATATGATATATATCACGAGAGATTATATGTTCTAAACTATTACTATGATGCTTGGGCATGGAAGACCCATAAGGGACTACTGGGGAAGTAAATCAGAGAGTCTGGTCAAGCCCAATCGAGGTCAACGACCCTCCCCTAAAAGGAGTCAGTGGGTCTTTGTAGAGTATTCGGCTCATGCGCAAGGAAAGAGGATGGTAGGGGTAGATGAGACGCGCCGCCCTGACACCACCCTGATGACACCCTACCTTCGAGAACCTGCATAGGCAGGTGGGCGGGAAATATGGAAAATTCTTGATCTTTTGACAGCAGGCATGAAGAGACTTAATAGGAAACGCCCGCAGGATAAAATGACTCAAGGAGCCACATCGTATTAATGACATCATTACACGAACTCCACGCTGCCCCAGAAGCCACATGCATTAAAGGATTCTGACAAACTAATAGTGGAAAGGACATAGATTCTTCAAAGTCAGGGATGAGTTGTCCCCACCAGAAACCTAGTATAAAAGTTGATCCCTAGGTACGAAGAATGCTATATGATTCCTCTAAGTTTACGCACAAATTACTAAGTTGATATGTTGACTTTAGCATCAGAGACCCCCCGGCCATCACCAAGGCCCCCCAATCTTCGTGTTTGCTTAAGCGTGCAGGGTAAAGATCGAAAATCTGAGTTGCTAGAACACGGCCCAAAGGCGTGCGAAACACGATATTAACAAAATGCATTTCCAAATTTTCTGAATGTGGAAAAAAACATGGATGGAAATAAATTGGGTTCTCGAGTCTTGACACGAAGATGGAGGATGGGACTGACTTCAATTACTAGTCGTGGTGGACATTCGTGTTGATGGGTTGTGTTCGTGTCCTGTTAAGTTATGAATATTTAATTATATGGATTAACTCGAACACAGTATGTTAAGCTAAGCCGATTAGACCTTCAAATCATAACAGAACTTATTTAAATAATGGGTCGTGTCGTATCACTCGTTTTTACCCATTTAATTATTATTTAGAAATTAGTCAACACGATACGACTCATGATTTCCACTTGTTTCATGTGAATGGGTTGAACTAATCCGCATAATACATTTGACCAAATTAATATAATTTTACATAAAAGTTAAAATCTATATTTATTAATAACTAAAACATCTGTAAAAGATAAGACTATCTGCTGACAAAAAATATCAATATTTCTCAAATTTTAACTAATCACAAAACCAATATCACAAATCCAACAATAACAAATATGAGCATAGGTCTAGAATTAGTACAATCCCTACAATAAAATCATAAGCATATTGAGAAAAGACATTAACATTAGGAGTGTAACCAGTCCGATTCGATTTTGGAAAAATTTTAGAACTGAACTAGAATACATTGATTTTGAAAATTTAAGAACCGATATAGACAAAGTCATTACTAAAATCGAAACTTTTGATTTTTTTTTTTATTTCAGTTTAATCTGATCCTTTTTTTTCAGTTTACCGTTTACACACGTGTCACTGCATAAGTTTAATATTATAATTTTTTAACACTAAATTTAATTGTTAGAACTTAGTATTTATTATTAAAAATCACTAATTCATTAATGTCTAATTGTACTAATGAATAATAAGATTAACTTATTGGTAAGATTAACTTATCAGTGATAAGATTAGTAGACATAAATAATAAGATTAAAATTTCATGTTATATCAATTAGCAATTTAGCATATAATATAATATAAAAATTTATATATAATATAAAATATATATAAAAAATATTTATATATAATATAAAAAATTAAAATTTATATATATATGAGTTCGGTTCGGTTCAAACCAGTTTTCAAAATATGAAAACTAGTACAAAACCGGTTTCGGTTCTTAATAATTGGTATCGGACCGGTTACTGTAATTTGGTCAATTTAATCGGTTTTTCGATTTTTTTACACCCATAATTAATATTACAATCCAACAATAATAAAATTATAATTTTGGGATAAAATTTAAATGAATTATTGCGAGTTGATTTATATGTAATTGATTTTTTCATAATCGTTTTTAAATTTTCCTTGAACGACTGTGACCGAATGATTTTCTCTGAAAAATATGATGGCTCTAACCAGCTGAGCTGGCTATTTTGTTTGTCCGGTTATGCAAAATATTCTATTTAATTTGTGTTCTTCCACGAACAACACAATTCGCAGAATTTTGAAACTTTCTCCCCATTTGTTTGGTGAAATAATATAATGCTTAATTATTGACAAATTCTACCGTTCTCATGACTTTTAAATTATAGATTTCCCGTGTGAATTGTGACTGAGATCGAAATGATGTCAATTTATGTTATTTTCCTCTTAATTGTCTTTTCCCATCATACAAGGTGGAAGATTGTAGATACATACATTCTCTTGGACAAGCAAATTGACTAGTCAACGCCCGAAAAGTCAAATATTTTTAAGTTTGTTGAAAACTTCACGCGGCAATCCAACAAACTCCGGCTACCCGAAGCGGAATAGGCCAACTCCAACTCCAACTCCAAAATGCTAAGCACCAATCGTGTTGACTATTAAGTGTGCGCGTGGCAACCATCCAATGCCACAAGATTCCTACAACTCTGTAGCCCATCTCTCTATAAATACAGAGACGGAGTCTTTGTCCCTCCCTCACTAACTAGAGTTATTCCTCCTCGCTCTAAAAGAAGAGTAAAAACAGAGCAAGAAAGAGAGAACAGGGGCGACCTGAGCTTACCTCCAAAACGACACAGCAATGGCAAAGAGACTTGACATCGTTTTTCTTGCAGTAGTAGCTGTTGCAGCTTTGCTGCAAAGCTCTGTGGCACAGACTACCCATACGGTGGGTGATGCCTTGGGCTGGACCATTCCTCCTAATGGCGCCTCAGATTACAGCAACTGGGCTACCGGCAAGACCTTCGCCGTTGGCGACATTCTTGGTATAACAACCAAACTTTTCAAACGAATCATATCCATACATATGACTGAATAAAATAAGGTTCTGGGTTTTGAATTTGATTTTGATTTCTTTGATCTTTTTGCAGTCTTTACCTATACAACCGGCCACGATGTAGCCAGAGTAACCAAGGCAGCTTTTGATGCCTGCAATGGCACTAGTCCCATTTCCCTTAAAACGGACGGTCCCGTGAATGAGTCTCTCAGCGAGGCTGGGGAGCATTACTACATCTGCACCGTTTCTACCCATTGCAGCTTGGGTCAGAAGTTGGCAATTAATGTCTCTGCAGCTACTTCTCCGGCTCCTCAACCTAGCACTCCTCCACCGACCACCACTCCAACAGCACCAACTCCGTCTGCTGCTGCTCCACAGCCTAGCACTCCTTCACCATCGCCATCCAGCGCCACCCCTCCAACCTCCGCCGCACCTGCTCCTTCCCCCACCGCCACGCCTCCATCCCCCACAGCCTCTCCTCCATCCCCCACCTCCTCTCCTCCATCCCCCACCTCCTCTCCTCCATCCCCGCCCGCCACCCCACCATCCTCCAGCGCCACTCCGCCCACCAGTCCTTCAACGCCGCCTTCTCCAGTTGATGCTTCTGCACCTCCACCTCCAAACTCTGCTACATCGCTCGGGTTGGGTGGCAGCTTATCTGCCGGCTTCTTGTCCATCGTCGTAGCCTTCTTGTATTAGAAGTGATTCTGGAGAATCACTGCGAATCATTTTACATATGTGATTGTTGGTATACGGATTGATATTTTTTTTGGGTTCAATTTCTGATCATAATAAAGCTGTTTTTCACATTTTAATGGTAGTTGAGTTTGATGTTTACTGCAATTGAAATTAGTGTTCGTGTATGAGCTCAAATTTTCAACGCCCACTTCGCCACTACCTTTTTGTCTCGACATGGTGGCCGGTTATGCGTTAGAAAATGGAACACTTGGCTTTCACACATGTTGATCTGTGTCAGAATTAAAGGCTGGATGATGGAAGTCCATTCGATGGCCATTAGAAAGGTTGACATGGTTTGGGAAGTTTGCGAGGAGGGTAAATTCGTATAATCGTTTTGAAAAATGATATAATTTATTATTAAAAAATTAATTTTTTTTATATATCTTTTAAATCATTAATTTTTTTCATATAAATTTTATATTTTATTAATTCTTTTTAAAATAATTATGCGACATAATTTATAATTATAAATATTTTTTCTCTTCCAATTGATTCAAGAACTTGACAGAGGAGGCTCGGGTTTTTTTTTTTTTTTTTTAATTTGTTTTGGTCAAAGGAAGAGATTAGAGAATTTAGGAGAGGTTCGGATAAAAAAAAAAGTCTTTTAACTTGTTTTATTTTATTTAATTATTATAATTTTTTTAAATTTTTATATAAAATATATTAAATAATTAAAATTTTTTTAATTTTAAAATAATAATATTAAAATATAATATTTTATTTTATTTTTATCTCAACTCATTTTTATTTAATTTAGTATCAAATCTCTCGATAGAATGATTAACTAACATGAGTTATGACTAGTTAGAATGTGATCATGGACGAGTATTAAATTATTTTCAGAAATGATAAGGAATCAATTCATTCACAATTAATTGATAATTAACTAATACAATAATTTTTTTAAAATTTATTTGCATTTTAAAATGATATATTTAAATTGTTTGTTGTATCCGTTCTCAATTATTTTAGTTATGATTGGAATTGTTTCTCTCATACATCAAATGAAGTGGCAAAAAGAGAGAATCCGGCAGCCTGGAACTGGCTTGAAGGACGTGTCCACCTGCAATGAAATGGTTCCAATTAATTAAGCAAATGCATCTTATATCATAATTATAATTTTTTTAAATTTTTATATAAAATATAATAAATAATTTAAATTTTTAAAATTTTAAAATAATAATAATATTTTATTCAACTTTTATCTTTTATTTAAAATCATCTCATCTCATCTTAAAATTCAAATCAATTTATGGTTATCGATTTTGAAAAATAAACCTACTACATACAACCGGTGTGCGCAAATGTAATCGATTGATGTGACATTTTGCCATGTCAGCATCTATACAAAATTTAAAAAATAAACAATTTTGAGAAGCTGACTGAAACTCATCTCATTATTATAATTTTTTAAAATTTTTACATAAAATATTATAAATAATTCTACTTTTTAAAATTTTAAAATAATAATAATATTAAAAAATAATATTTTATTTAATTTTTAATTTTTATCTAGACTAAAGTTTTTCGATCTTTTGTTCTTCGAATGAAATTCAAGAAGAAGCATTTTGTTCCTTCCATCTTTCATTTCTCATTCTTCAGGTGAAACTCGGGAAGAAGACATCGGATTGAAACTTTCGTTCACAAATGCCGAAACCCATTTCAACGGAAATGGAGAAGACAGAAGAGAAACGCCCAAACCCATGGAAAAAGAAAATTTAAGTAATCATTTAAAGATAGAGAAATTATGGTCAAGGAGACCAAGTCAAACCGTCCATCATCTCTCACGCCGATCATGTTCCTATGCGATCGCGAGGCCAAGAAAATCGAAGGCGGACTTGGCCATGAGGGTCAAGAATTTGTTAAAGCAAAAGACGGCGTCGCCATTGGTGTCGGCCTCGCGCATCATTTCGAAGAGCTCGCGGTACATCAAAGGGTGACCCATTATGGCCATGGAGCCGGTGAGTTTGGCCGCCATGATGTAGCCATTACCGTCGCGGTTGAAGGACCTGAAAACCTCCAAGATCTGCTCCTGGTTGATGAGCACCTGCTCGCTCATGTCGGGCAAGATGGCTGGGACAAGCTCGTCGAACTCGATGGTGTCATTGCTGTTGGCGTCCATATTGGCTAGAAGGACGTGGAGCTGGTCGCCGAAGGGCTTGAGACCAAGTGAGCGAAGAAGGGCTGCCAATTCCAGTTGGGTAAGGCTGCCGTCGGAGTCCATGTCGAAGTGCATGAAGATTTCCTTGGGCTGCTTCAGCTGATCCGATTGGAGCTTGGCCATCGTGAAGCTAAAACATTCCAATCGAGGACCATGACCAATAATCTTAAATCTCTTGCTAGAACCAATACTCATAAACGGTGCTTGTAAGCGAGAAGGGGGAAAAAGAACGGGAGAAGGGGAAGATGAAGGAGAAGGTTGGAGAGAAGAGTCGGATGGTGAGCAGGAGAAGGAGAAGAAAACGCACTTTAATTGCAAACAAAATGCACCGTTTTATGTTTTCCACTTGGACAATGGTTGCGCGGTGGTTCCTCCATCCAATTGCAAGAAGCTTTTTTCTTTGAAAAATGAGAACCTTATAATTATTTTATAATTTTACATGAAATGGTATTAAAATGTATTTTTAATGGAGTGACATGATTTTATTAGTTGTTTGAAAATGAATTGTAAAATATTTATAAAAAAAAAAATTGTAGATGCATCATTACCCATTCGTTTTTTCTGAATTTGCCAAATTGCTAGTAATTGTAAGAATAGCAGAAAAACACTTTTTGTATATGTATTACATTTCGATGTATAGAGGTATTTATTTGTACACAAAATGTTATTCTTTACAGTTGTACAATGTAAAGCTAGCAGGAATGCATAGATCATGGGATTATCCTGCTGACTGAATCGACAACCTCACCTTCCTCTTTATTACTATAAAAGGAGAGCATACAAGGTGAATTACAAGTCAATTGGCCGTTCTTCAAATGCTATTCTTATTCACTTTAAAAATGGATAAAAGAAAATAGTTTTGGTTTGATTCATTCCAAATTAAAATTAGAAAAGATTGTACCCTTTTTGCCATTTTTGCTTTCCTCTGAGCTGCAAAAAGCATTGACGAAAACATAAAAATTTTAGAGCAAAGTCGAATTGTTTTGAGATATTCTTAGAGGCAGAACTACTGTATAAGAGCCAAACCTAGGAAACTAATCCATGCACTTGAAGAACTCGGTTGTACAAATGGTTGTATTTACTTTATCTTGTAACAATCTCACATTTGTATTTAGATAAGTGACCCACTTACCTCATACCAGAGCAACTTGAGAATCTTTTGGACAATTTTTCTAGAGAAATTTTACTCATCATCCTCACACCATACACCACACATAATTTTTTACTTGTTTATTTTTTTTTTCTCTTACCAAAGGTGTGATGTATGGATGATGAGTAGAATAATTCAATTAGTTTAGGAAGAATAAAACAAAAAATAAATTAAGAAAAATAAAAATAAGTATAGTATGTGAGGATGATAAGTAGTAAAATTCATTTTTCTATATGGCTTCTTCACATGCATATCTTTGTGTGGCTTAAGAATAATCAGGAGAGCTCTCTCAGTAATTTTATTACAAATGCAAATTATATCTCTCTCCCAACATAATGAACAACATACAGCCTAGATATCATAACAAAAATTCTAGGAGAACACCAAAAAACACAAAATAAAAACTCTATACATCTCCTGGCACAAACTATATGACCTTCTCAATTCTCTATATAATTTCGTGTACACAGGCCCTTTAAATGGAATGGAAAGCAGTTGAAGTTGTGAAAAGCGATGAGAAAAAAGTAAATTAAAATAAGAAATCAATCACACGACACAAATATTTATATGGTTTGGCAACGTGTCTACGTCCATAAAGCTGCAGACGATTTTATTATCTTGAGAAATAACAAAATAGACTTTATGGTGAAATACATTGTTCCAGACCGGTTATACTGTTCGTAATTACATATTTATATGGTTGTACAGCAAAACCCATAATTTCTCAATTACTGGATTATTCGCTCGAACGAACTCTTTGTTTGATGTTTGCTTGAGAGATATGTCAAGTGAACTCTTTGTTTGAGTTTTACTCGATCAACCTTTAGCACAAAAGTCGAGCAAATTTCTTGTCTGACATTTCTCGACTCACAAACCGGGTCAGAATTTTTCACGTGGGCTTTCTAACACCGTCTCAAATTAGCTTGTCTTGATCATACGTCGATGTAAATCAAGAGATATGGTTGTTTTACTCCACCGTCTCATTTTAGGTCAACAAATTGTGAAATATATATTATAGGTCATGTTCAAAGCCCCATATTGAGCTCGATGTCAAGCATGGAACAACTCTCAATCCATAAAGATTGAACCTTATCCAAG
>QEOT01009287.1:11833-30708 GCA_003123785.1 Pterocarya stenoptera | reverse complement strand
AAAATTATTTGCCATTAGTTATGTGATTTTAATATTTTGTTGTGTATGTAATTTATTAATTACTATTAGTTAATATAAATATATTTATAAATAACACTCAATCATCACAAATACTATGCAATAATTGTTGGAACTCACAACTATCAAATTCTTCAAAAAGTTAAAACCATATCATCTCACTTCTAAATCCAAACACATATTTTTAAAAATCGATTCATCTCATCTCATCTCGACTCAACAATCTCATTACTATTTATAAATCATCTCAACTCGCTATACAAACCCCATCTAACTCTTTTCTAAGATGAATAATTGTTTTATTAATTATGTAAATCTCTTTTCTGGCTTCATTTACGCAAGTACATGGCATTCCTAGCTTTAGGGAAGATGGTGTTACATGATCAATCGGTGACACTCAAGATTGAAATTATCTTCTTATAGGCAACCTACAACACACAAGTTGAAACATACCATTACCTGATGTTCATCCTCAAAATAAACATCTTGTAATAGACTAAATATTCAACGCATGCACCACCTTATACCAAAATATATTCCCTTGATAAAATCGTGCAACCCAATCATAAATCTTTTTTGATCGGTGGTCTTAAAGTTGAGGGACTTGTAATGTGGTTAGAACTTAGAACCCAATCATAAATCAAACCCTTAACATTCACTCAACCCTTGATATATGCCTACTGACCACATCCCATAACACCTAAAACCTACACGTTCCCCCATACCATAACCAGTACAATCAACGCCTTTTCGTGAGCATCAGCAAGTTGTAACATGGAGGCTATTTTTTCTTTTTAGAAAGATATTTGTAATTGTGAATTATATAATTATTGTATAATCGTTTCGAAAAAAATGAATAAAATATGAGATTCACATGAAAAAAAAATTAATTTTTTAACAATAAACTTTACTATTTTTTAAAATGATTACGCAACGTTTATGTACTTCACAATTATATTTAAAATTACTCGTGAAAAAATGTAATGACTCGTGAGGGCAAAAGTAGTGCAGATTCAAAGATAAACCATATACAGCTAATATTATGTATATAAAATATTACTTTTGCATGACAGCCAAATAATTGAGTGGCTGACTATATTAGATAGATGTTGTATTGATATTGGTCAACTCACTGATTTGGCCCTCAAGAACCTCCTAACTATTCTTTAAAACTGCACAATGGGGTATCAACATTTCAGACATTCCTTTTCACAAATGTTACTCTATTGACAAGAGAGTGACAGAGACACAATAAAAGCCAGTGTTAAGTGCCAAGGGTTAAACGCTTTGCTTACTAAAAGTGAAGCGCATTTTGAGAAGAGTCCGTGCGAGGATGTAGCCCGAGAATGGATACCAATAAAGCCATTTGGCCTTATTTATTTATTTTTTTATACTCTTACACATTAAAAAAAAAAAAAAATCACAACATCATTTAAAAATATTTTTTTAATCACCAAGAAAGAATAAAGAAAAAAAAAATTACCGAAACCCATGTCGAGACCCATTTGTCGGGACAAGTAGCATTATCCAGCACGATTTCAAAGTGAGATGCCCCGTTTGGATGGTAAAAATATTTCATCTCATTATTATAATTTTTTTAAGTTCTCATAAAATATAATAAACAATTCAATTTTTTTTAATTTTAAAATAATATTAATATTAAATAAAATAATATTATAATAATATTTTATTTAACTTTCAACTTTCAACTTCTATCCCAATTCTATATCTAAATAACAGCAAACGCAAAAGGAACGCTTTGTTTATATATTTTAATGAAGAAAAAATCCTTCAGTTCTTAAGCACGTGACTCTAACAGCAAGGCACCAAAAGCAATATCGACCGATGTGACTCTATAAGATCATTGGCTTTGCCTTTTGAATTTTCAAAATTTGAAGAAATGTAAGTAGAATTTTTTATATCGACTTCATCAAAATGTAAAATTTTAAATTTTGAGTTATAGTGATTTTAAGTATATTGAAAATATATTCTTCACTATCAAAAGTAATATTTTATTATAAAAACTAAAACTAACTTCTTTACTAGCTACGTAAATGATGTACAGTAATATAATAGTTTGTTCTTTAAATAATAATCTAATTAAATTCGTATAGGATTAATACTATAGGGTCATAACTACAGTAATTTTTATTTATTATAATAATATAATATAATATTATTAGCTAAGAAATCCGATGCTCCCATCTAATTTCATGCCAAAAAAAAAGTTGTTGTTGCTATCTAGGATGTCTTCCGTTTAATCTTTGATTATTAATCATTGGGTTTTCTTTGGATAGTGTAATTGTAAAATATGAAAACAAAATTACAAATATTATTATTAAATACATAATATTATATTATTATTTTGATGAATCTAGTGACTAATCCAATGTGGGATTATGGATATGGAGGTTTTGAAATTATAGAAAATATGTACTTTTCATCAAATTTTGAAAATAACTTTGATGAAGTCAATGCCAATAGTGTAACACATGAGTCAATAAAATAAACCGGACAATTATATACCCGGATTGCATTGTATTGGAGTGATTTTTAGTATTCTCTAACATTTTTTATGTTGTTTTGGGCATTGCCTTTGAGATGTACTTTGAAGTTTTGATTTAATTAGAGAGTTTATTTTGGTTATGGCTACCAAATAGCATGGTTGTGTATATTCTGTAAGCCACAAGAGAAGTACATGAATTTTTATGTTCAGATTTATTTAATTAGTTGATCACTTAGTTGTCATGTTGCATAATACTCCAATAAAAAAGGTAATATGATAAATATACTATTATATTTCCTTTTTATTGTATTTTATCGCTTGAAAAAAATGTGCGTTTTACTTCACTCTGCTGGAGGTGACTTATGTGCATAACTGCACTGTTGACGACATGTTTCGTGGGCCTGGGCAATTCTTTGCAGGCAGTGTACTTGCACAGCAAGAACAATGGTGGGGGAGACCACGAGGTCCGTTGATCCTCTGATGCTTAAGTCAGTGATCGGTGATGGAGATGATGAATAGTAGTCAAGGCCAGAGTATAAGATAGTAGTGATTGATTCCTTACCCTGGTTGCCGTTGGCAGTCTTATTTATAGCTATCGACCTGGTCACCACCGTAGTAAAGTGTTATGTAGCACGAAATAACGTTTATTCTGTNATATAGGCTCACGGTCATTGCGTGTTGCTCGGATCTTGGACCGCATTGAATGCAGCATGCCTTCTGTTCTGGACCGCATTGAATGCGACATGCCTTTCTTTGGACTGTATTTAATGCGGCATGCCTTCCACTCCAGGCCGTACTGGACGCGGCATGTCTTCTCATCACTGTGGGGTGTAGGCGTTGCAAGTCTCTTCATACGTCGCGGAGTGCAGTGCTCCTTCCTTCCCAAGCTTCGCCTATGTCCTTTGCCCTAGCGCCTGTTTGTGAACAGGATTCGTTCTAGTCATTATCACATGGGCCTCAACCCAGGTGTTGTTTTGTTTGTTCTAACATATAGGGGGTATCTAGGCCTTGGACCCCAATTCGGCCCACGTCTCCACCTTAGTCCGACCCAACCTTTATATCTAGATTTGGACCTGGGCCATGCTTTTGACCTAATACGGAAAGGGATTTTCCCCCTTCACAGTACCCCATGAATTTTTAGCACACTTGTGGGCTGGAAATTGTGAAAATCTCTTTCTTCTCTCTTTTTGTTTTTTCTCTTTTTGTTTTTGAATGGTCAATGGTCTGAGTGGGCAAAAGTCAAACGGACACGTGGCTATTCCCTGTTGGTGTGAAATGGCCCCTGGCATTTTTAATGGGCTCGAGTAATTATTTAACGTCGTCTTCATTAATTAAAGCTCCTCCTTGGTGCACGAATGTTTGCCCAAATTTAGTCCGTCCCATGCACGCGCATGGCAGGTGAAACGTCATTCTGTATCTTCGTTGCCAAGGCGCCATTTCGAATTCCGCACTGCCTTTTCGAATATCTTGTCATTTCATCATACGATCCCTATATTTATTTCTTCTCCTTCCTCACTCCTCCTTTTTCCCTCTTCTTCGTCATTTTCATTTCGACTTCCTACTTGTCTTCTTTGAAGTCCCAAGCCGGTCCAAGCTTTACTTACAGTTTCCATGGCTTTGAAAGGTAAGAACGATCCCTGATACAAGTATTTCGCCGGGAAGGGGTGGAGGTCAATCATGACCAAGACCGATCTACATGCATTCTGCAGGGATTTTCCCCTTTCTAGATGAAACTACTGTCGAAGTCCCCCTCCCTCGCACTACAATGGTGGACGAGGATGGCCTGTCTACAACAGTGGCACTTTACCCTCACATGTTCTACACTGGGTTGCGTCTGCCGTCTGGTTTGTGATATTCTGGATTTCTTGCAGCTTACTCCGGCACAACTTAACCCTAACGTTTGGTGTTTGGTCATGGCCATTTGCATGGCCTTCCAGATTGCTCTAACTGGTCTAGAGGATTATCCTGACTTAATCGCTCAGGAGTTCCTGTTAGTGTATCGGATCAACCGTATTGCAGGCAAAATCTGTAACTTCCAATCCTCTTCTGCGGATAAGTGTTTTGCTTTTCTGGAGAGGAAATATTGTTCACCGAAGGAATGGTATCAGCAATTCTTCCATATTAGGGGTGCGGGGTGGGAACGCTCAGCAGAAGAAGCTGAATACAACGAGTTTCTCATCCGGTCCGTTTGGGGTAAGGTCCCAAACTCCAAATTTCTCTCTATCAAGTTATCAAAGAGAGAGGAATTTAGGGTTTCTACCGTGATGTCCTGGGTGGTGGCTCATCCTTCCCTAGTGGAAACTGATTCGTTATTGAATGATGATTACATCCGGCACTATATTGTTGCTCCCCACTGCAATCATGTGATTGGTCTGGACTTCTTGATGGACCCACCCCATCCTCCAGAGCGGGGTGGGTCGGATGGGGTGGGTTCAAGCTGAGCAGAGCAGCCCCGAATGAAAGAAGGGGCTCCTGTCGTGCAACAACCTGTGCCCATCAAAAGGGTCCCAGTCGTCCCCCTGCGTCCAACTAAACGGAGCGTCCCTTGCGAAGGAAAAAGGGGTTCCCAACAGGCAAGCTCGGATGACAGTCCTCACCTTCTAGCTTAAAAGAGCAGGACCAAACGAGTTGCGAAGGAGAGCAATATTAAGGGAACTGCTACAACTAGCAGTCCTCCCCGAATGCCTATGGAGAGCAACTCTCACCGAGCTGCTGCTGACCTTGGCTCCAACTGAGCCACTCCTGGCCTTTCCCGAGTTGCTCTACCAAGAGGTATTCTTTGAGATTTCAGAATCCCTTATCTTTGCGACCTTTGTTTAACAGAAAATGGTTTTGCCTTCTTCTTTCAGGTCCCACTGCGGAAGAGGAGGTTGACGTAGCCATTGACTTTTTGTTTGCTTCAGCCTTCTTCTTTCAGGTCCCTGGCCTGGCAATGGGAGCTTTTCCCTCCTTTGAGGAGTTTCTTATCCAAGAGGGGGTTCCTCCTCATCGGCCGCCGACCCCTTTTGAGGAAATGCTTGCTGGGGTCAAGGCTTCATTGGGGGGCATGTGGCTGACTCCCCCCTCTTGCCTCCGGAACTACCCGGTGTGACTCCTCCCCATTCTATTGAAGAGGGAGGTCCAACACCTCCTGAGCTTATGGTATCCCGCTCTGAGGTGGCTGTAGAACAGTCTGAGTTTGGGGAGCTTTGTTCTAAGGAGACTTCGGAACCAATGCCCCCTGAGGTCGTAGCCTCCTCACTGGCGCCAAAACTAACTATAAAGGTGGTTCCCCTAGCGATCCCCGAAGTTATTCCTAAACTTCAGTCTTCTCAGGTATCCATTTCTTTTCTTTTCTCGCACCAACTGTTTTCTTTTTTTCTTTTGCTATTGCTATGCTTCATGTTAAGCTGCTTGTTCCAGGAGAACGTTGTTCCTCAAGCCAAGTCTTCGCCTCGACTTCACGAGGACGTTATTATAGAAGAGGTGGAGGGTGGTGCCTCATCTGCCAGCGGTTCACCCCGTTCGGAAGCTGCTCAAGGCGAGAGTTTGGCCCCTGCTGAGGAGAAGCTAAGTTCTCAATTTGTCCTCCTGCAGGGCCCTTAAGCTGAAGTTCTTTTAGAATGCAGGGAGGATTCCGACCTGCCTTCTTCCCATACCAATGCCATGCTTGCCCTGGTATGCATGAAACCCCCCCTTTTCTGAGCCAAAAAGGAGCCCATGTTACAAGAAGGCTCGGTCGGAGTCCTTTGAAGCACAGGCCCAAAAATTCAGGCCCTTATTTGCCAATGTAAGTATCTTCTTTTCTTTTTCATTTTGCTGTCATTTTGGTCATTGACATCCTGCTGATGAGCTCTATTCTCTGCTGATCTTCCATACTGCTGATCAACTAGCCGAGATAGTCTTCCAAGAACGGGAGGCTCTTGAAGAAGACTCAAGGGGTCAGAGCGCGCTGAACAAACTATTGAACTTGCATGGGGAAAAGCTACAAGCTGACCTTCAGGCCGTTGAGGCGGAGAATGCATCCCTAAGGGGAGACAACATGCTTTGCCGTGACAAACTTCGCGCCCAGTTGAAGGAGACTAAGGCATTGGCTCACAGGATGAAGGTAATGGCACTGGAGCTCAAGCTTAAGGATAAGGAGATTCGGCTAAAAGATGTGGAGATCAAAGTGGCTAATGATAAGATATCCTTTTTGACCGAAGATTTAAAGTCTACGTAGAAAGGGCTTGAGAATCTCCAAGCCGAATCTGATCTTCTTTTCTCCGAGAGGGGAAGCACTCAAACTGAGGTTCAGAGGCTAGAGTGTGAGGTAGAGTCGGCCCAGGAGGAGTTGAGGCAGAGTAATGCGGCTTTTGAGAAGTTGGCTGAGGAAAAGAAGCGTGCTGTCAAGGCTCGACATCTCCTATTCAACAAATATGTAGGCATAACCAAGGAAGGAGATAGTGACTCGGAAGCTATTTCTCACTTGCAGTCCTCTCTAGAAGCTGCTCGGCTCTGCGAGGACCTTGCTAAATCTCAACTCGAAAGAGTTCCTGCCCTTCGAGACCAATCTTGGACGTATGGGTATAAGGAAGGTCTTGAGCGTCTCAAGGAGGTGATACTTGAGAACCCTGGGACCGATTTTCGTATCCTGGATCTCCGAAGTCTTTGGCTGAACAAGTTTGCTTATGAGGAAATGTTGACGTGGGGTGTAGACAACCTGCCTCTATCTTCCTGTGGTGCCACTCCTTAATCATTTTAGTTTTTTTATTTATTTGTACCTGTGAACCCGCGCGGGTCTTCAATGTACAAACTGACAATTTTTATACATATGAATATACCTTTGACAATTTGGATGTCTTCTCTTCTCTTTTTTTATTGACCGTTGCGCTCACTGGTCGATCTGCATGTTTCGAGCCATTCGTTGATGAGAGTCAAGTTAGCTCCTCCCTCTTTTTTTATTTTTATTTATTTATTTTTTTTTATGTGACTCCTTTCCATTTGTATGGATGGTGAGCAAACACCTTTGCATGCAATGTTATTGTGCTAAAACTCTTCCATTCTGAAGTAAGTAGATAGTCCGCGCGGGACTCTCCTATTACGGGTTCCGAGCAGGTTTTCTTTTAGGCAAAATAGCATTGCGGGACTCTCCTGTATGGGTTCCGAGTAGGTATTCTTGTAGGCAAAATGACCATGCGGGACTCTCTTATATGGGTTCCGATCAGTCATTTTTGTAGGCAAAATGACCGCACGGGACCTCTTTTGCCTGGGTTCCGAGCAGGTATCGTTGTAGGCAAAATGACCGCACGGGACTCTCCTATGTGGGTTTCGAGCAGGTATCCTTGTAGGCAAAATGATCGCGTAGGACTCTCTTATCGGGGTTCCGAGCAGGTATTCTTGTAAGTAGAATACTGTGCAGGACTCTTTTGTATGGGTTCCTAGCAGGTATCTCACGTGAACCCCTCCACCTTCTTCTGACTCCATGTGGGTCCCGAGGCTACTTTATTAATGTTTCTAAAGTAGCCTAACATTAACTCCGTTATTAATACCCTGTTAAACACGTCCGTTATCGATGCCCCATTAATTTCTTATTAAACTCTGCCATTTACTTTGCGTCAGTTAGCGTTTTTGTACCTTCCAAGTTCCAAGGGACGACAACTCCGTATGGGAGACACATGGTCAGCTGGGAAAGCCTTGGGATAACGTGGTCGGTTGGGATGACCTCAAGAGCTGCGATTCTTAAGGATCCCTTGTGTCATCCTTGCCTATAAATGGGGCTTTCTTGTATCCGAGGAACTCACTCGATTATGTTTTCTTCTTTTGTTCCTTTCTATTTGGACGACTCCTATGGCTTTCTTTTCTTCTTCTGAGGCTTTCGAGGGAGGTGTCTTTTCTCTAGTGTTCAAGCTGCCACTAGTTATGGCAGTTTGAGCATTGGGAAAATATGGCATTCCCACTTCTTGTTCTTGTCCTTTTGTTTATGGTGCCTCACTTGTCCTTGCCCCTTTGCTTACGGAGGTTCACTTACGAAATGGTTGGATCAAAACTTGTTGCTCGATGGTTCTAAGCTTAGCTGGAGCAAGAAGATGGCCGACGGTGGAGCTTATGGTGGATTGGAGCGAAAAGACAATTCAAGGTGGCCATCAACTTTCTGGAATTTGTCCTCTCCCTCACTATGCCCTCCATCGTCAACCCCGAATCCCAGTTCGCCCTCGGGGTCTGGGTGGGGTTCCACTGGACTCCGGTCTCCTCATATATGTTCCCTCTTCTTCGCGAGGAGGAAGATACTGCCCCGCTAAGCGTTTCTCCTGTTCAGACTATTCTACACAGAGGAGCTCGAGATCTCCGGCATTTTCATCGCCAAGACACTACTTTGTTGAGGACTAGACGAAACAGGGTCCTATTCGGGCGTTCTTTCATTTAAGGAGTTTCCTTTTTGCTTCTTTGTCATTTTGAATGATGTATATATTTTTCTTGTAAACCCTATTCGGGCAATAATAAGATAGCTTTGTGTACATGTCTGCTTAACTTCTCGCTACCTTTTATCTTTGCATTCCGCGTCTTCTCAAATTGGAGCTGTGAATTCCTTGTTAATGCGGTATTCTACCAAGTCTCTATTTGACGTTGTTCGACTTTGTTACGTAACTTTCACTTGTATCTACGTGGAGCTGTACCGAGCAGCTTTTTCCTTTACTTCTGTTCCATTCAGCCAAGTGACTGTACTTGTACCTATGAAGGCAGGTTTGCGTGATGAATAAACTAAATTGGAGTACCTGGCTGTCTAGTTTCCTTCCTTGTTGTCTTCGACTTTCACTGGTGACTTGCATTAAGAATAGCTCTTAGCAGGTCTAAGCGAGGGCTCGGTTCCTGTGCTTTAGACTTTGTGGATTGGCCCTTACCAACGCATTCGGTTCTGCACCATTGCACGAAGCTCGGCAATGTCCCACGGAATCACGGTGACTTGCTTTGAGAATATCTGTTAGTAGGTCCAAGCCGTGGCTCAGTTCCTGTGCTTTATACTTCATGGATTGGCTCTTGTAAGTTGGCAGAGCCCTTGGGCCCTAATCCCTCGCCAACGCATTCGATTCTGGACCATTGCACAAAACTTAACAATGTCCTGTGGAATCACGGTGACTTGCGTTGAGAATAGATGTTAGCAGGTCTGAGTCATGGCTCGGTTCCTGTGCTTTATACTTTATGGATTGGCTCTTGTAGGTTGGCAGAGTTCTTGGGTACAGCTCCCTCGCCAACACATTTGGTTCTGCACCATTGCACGAAGCTCATCAATGTCCCGTGGAATCATGGTGACTTGCGTTGAGAATAGCTGTTAGCAGGTCCGAGCCGTGGCTCGGTTCCTGTGCTTTATACTTCTTGTATTGGCTCTTGTAGGTTGGCAGAGCCCTTGAGCCCTGCTCCCTCGCCAACGTATTCAGTTCTACATCATTGCACGAAGCTCGAGAATGTCCCGTGGAATCACGATAACTTGCATTGAGAATAGCTGTTAGCAAGTCCTAGTAGTGGCTCGGTTCCTGTTCTTTATACTTCGTGGCCAATCTAGGGATTGGGCTTGTTTGGTTTAATCTGTTTTGCAAGCGACACAAGAAAGCAACCTTTTGAAGTCAGTTCATGAAATTTTAACAACTCATAAGCTTACATTGCCTGAGCCCTAGTTGGCTCTTTATACAAAGTATTTCCTTAAATGCTTGGTGTTCCATGGGTGCGGCAATTCATGCCCTTCTTGATCCTTCAGCCAATAGGAACCAAGTCTTCCGGTTGCTGTCACAACATACGGTCCTTTCCATTCGGGGCCCAGTTTTCCTTCATCTTGAGTAGTAACTCATGTTTGCTTCAAGATCATGTCTCCTACTTTGAAGTTTCAAGGTCGGACTCGTTTGTTAAAGTATCGCTTGACTCTTCGTTTGTTAGCTGCAGTCCGGGTTACCACTTCCACCTGCCTTTCTTCTAGGAAGTCCAAGTTTTCTCGTAGGCTCTTGTCATTGTGATCTGGGTCGAAATGTTGCACACGACATGTGGGTATTGCCACTTCGGCTGGGATCATGGCTTTGGTTCCATAGACGAGGGAGAAGGGGGTTTCTCCAGTTGGGGTCCTTACTTACGTTCGGTACGTTCGGTATTGCCTTCCATTGTCCGACATGAAGCTCTCAGGAATTCCGAAGCGACAGATCATGGATTTCCACAGGAAACTTGTAATTGCTCTAGCCGTAATTGTTTCTAGTGCTTCCGCCTCCACCCATTTTGTGAAATAGTCCATTGCTACCACAACAAATTTTGCTCCTCCTTTGCCCATAGGCAAAGGGCCCATAAGGTCTAATCCCCATTGTGCGAAAGGCCATGGGGAGGTAATAGAGCTTCGTGGAGATCTTCCAAGTGTTGTTCTACTTCTTTGCTTTTAACCAAAAGGTCGTCTACATAAACTTTCATGTTTCTCCCGATCTGGTTTTTAAACATTCGGTTAACCAAACTTTAATATGTGGCTCCTGCGTTCTTCAGACCGAACTGCATCGCCTTGTAGTAGTATAGGCCTCGGACTGTGATGAATGTTATTTTCTCCTCGTCGTCTGGGCTCATTCTGATCTGGTTGTAGCCGAAGTATGCGTCCATAAAGCTGAGCAGGGTTTGCCCGGCTGTTGAATCAACTATCAAGTCTGTCCTTGGGAGGGGAAAACTATCTTTAGGACAAGCCTTGTTTAAGTCGGTGAAGTCTATGCACATTCTCCATTTCCCACTTGCCTTTTTGACCAACACTACGTTAGAGAGCCACTCAGGATAGTGAACTTCCCGAATGAACCCCGCGGCCAACAGGCGATCCACTTCCTCGGCAATAGCCGCATACTTCTCTGCACTGAAGTTGCAGCGTTTTTGCTTGATTCTTTTTGCCTCAGGATTCACGCTGAGGTGGTGCTCTATTACCGATCCATCGATATCGGGCATCTCTTCATGGTTCCTGGCGAATACGTCTTGGTGTTCGATGAGTAGCTATTTCACAGACTGGCTTAGCTCGCTAAACATCTTAGACCCCATTCATACGCTCCGTTCTGGTTCTTCGGGATCCACTGAAACTAAGACTATCGGCTCGTTAGGCTCTGCCTACCTCAAGGCTTCTTCGTCTCTTACTTCCCTATCTAACTCTATTGGGGCCGGAGGTGGGGGCGACGTTGCTTCCTTACACTCTTCCTCAAGGGTTTGTATGGCCATTGCATTAGACTTCGGCCTCATTTGTTTTCGGAGATGAGATGAGATGAGTTGAGATTAAAGTTAAAAAGTTAAATAAAATATTGTTAGAATATATTTTTTAATATTATTTTTTGTTTTAAGATTTGAAAAAGCTGAATTGTTTATTTTATTTTGTATTGAAATTTGAAAAAGTTGTAATGATTAGATAAGATAAGATGAGATGGATTGAAAGAATTGAATTGTTTATTTTATTTTGTACTGAAATTTAAAAAAGTGTAATGATGAAATTGAGTTGAGATGAGATGTTTTCTGAAAACAAACGAGGCCTTTAGCTCCCTCGTGTAGCAATCTCTTGCTGTCTGTTGCTCACCTCGCATATCCCCTATCCCTGACGAGGTCGAGAACTACCATATCCGATTCAAGGACGGCCGTCCGAGGATCGCATTATATGAGGATGGGGCTTTCACCACTAGGAAATCTACCATAAGGGATGCCGACTTTGGGGCGGTCCCAGGAAAGAACATCAGCGGAGCTACCGTTGTCAATGAGTACCCTCCTGGTCCGATAGTTAGCAATTTGTGCCGTCACCACCAGTGCATCATTGTGTAGTCATGATAAGCCTTCTCCATCTTGATCACTGAAAGTGATTCGATATTCCCCAGCCTATTCCCTGTTGTGGTGGAACGATTTGTGCGCCGAGAATACTTCCTCATACCGAGCCCTCCTTGCATGGGCCTTCCATGCTGAAGAGGTTGTTCCCCCTGTTATGGTGCTGATTTCGCCTATAGGGGGTTCTTCTCTACCCGTGTTTCTTTGATAAGGATTCTCTTCGCGAGGGTTAGTGGTTCTTCTTCTGTCGGGGCTCTCTTTATCTTTCCATGTAGAGTTTTGATCCCTACGATTTGGGCTATGGCTTTTATAAGTCGGACCCTGGTTTCTTCGAATGGGGCTTCGGTTCTGGTTTCTTTGTGGGTAGGGACGGTGGTCTCGCTTCGGTCTGCCCCGTTCCCCTTCATATCGGTCCTCTTGGATCTCTAGATCCTCCAAAAATTTCCTCCTTGTATAGCAATCTTGCGTGTTGTGCCCACCACTCTTATGGAAGGAGCAATATTTGGGATGATATGAATCTCATCTTCGCTCTTCCTGTAAGTTCAGGTTCTCCTCATTCTCGACCGTTAAGTTAGAATGCACACGAGGTCCGAGTCTCATTTTTCGGGTCTGCTCTCCTTTGCCTTTGGCTTCGTAAGCCCTCTTTTTGTAGTCTCCCTGGCCTAAACCTCTATGTTGGTCTGTTGTCTTCCTGTCTGCCTTTTCCAAGTCACCTTTTCTGGGGGCTGTCAACCCTAGAAGTGTGTCTTCCCCGTTTATATAACCGTCAGCACGGTCCTTAAACTCTCTTAGGGTTGCCGGAGTCTTCTAGGCTATTTCTATCATAAAGGGGTTTAGAGGCCAAATCCCTCCTAAAAGGGCTGTCAGGGTGATCTTCTCGTCTTGGTCATCTGTCGTCATTCGTTCTTTGTTAAATCGGGAGAGATACGTCTTAAGGCTTTCGTCATCTCTTTGCTTGACGTTCTAAAGGTAAGCCGCTAGTCTCCTCCTTGTTCGGCTGGCCATAAACTGTGTCACGAAGAGACGTGCTAGCTCATTGAAGCTATTCACGGTCCCGGATTGTAGGGAGCCAAACCATGCTCATGCTGCTCCTTTTAGGGTGAGGGGAAAAGCTCTTCATGCTATCTCACTAGAAAAATCGTGGAGAGTCGTGTAGGCTTTAAAAGTTTCCAGGTGTTCCAATGGGTCCTTTGACCCTTTAGTCTTTTATATGGGGGACTTTAAATTTTGGAGGTATAGGTACGGCCATTATCTCAGCACTATACAGTAGTTCAACGTTGGTGAGAAGTTGATCTACCGTAGAAGGTTGGCCTATTTGTTTAGCCAATTCTATCTGGATTTGCATGTTTACTCTATGCCGTTCTTCGTCTGCCATGGTTGTATTGAGACGAGGATGGACCTCGGAGTGACGGCACTGTTGGTCCGCCTCTGGTTCTTCGCTACCCTTTCGTAAGGCAGCATTTTCTTGTCGGAAGGTCTCCACGTCTATCATGAGTTTCTGTATTATAGCTTGTTCATCGAGTTTGGCTTCCATTGTTTCGGGCTGAGCTGCAAACGCTGAGAGCGGGTCGTTGCCAGCATACGAAGAACACGCTAGTTACGAGACAACACAACAGAGATCCCACAGACGGTGCCATTGTTGACGTCGTATTTTGCGGGCCTAAACAACTCCTCACGGGCAGCGTACCGGCAATCACCTACACAGCATGAACAATGGGGGGGACCACGAGGTCTGTTGATCCTCAGATGCTTAAATCAGTCATCGGTGATGGAGATGATGAATAGTAAACAAGGCTAGAGTATAAGATAGTAGTGATTGATTCCTTACCTTGGTTGCCGTTGGCAGTCTTATTTATAGCTACCGACCTAGTCACCACCGTAGTAGAGTGTTGCGTAGTAGGCGATAACGTTTATTCTGTTGACCCGTTGAGCTAACCTCATGCCCTTTCCTCACCGAGCCAATATAGGCTTAGGGTCATTGCGTGTTGCTCTGATCTTGGGCCACATTGAATGCAGCATGCCTTTTGTTTTGGACCGCATTGAATGCGGTATGCCTTTCTCTAGATTGTATTTAATGCGGTATGCCTTCCACTCCGGGCCATACTGGACCCGACATGTCTTCTCATCACTGTGGGGTGTAGGCGTCGCAAGTCTCTTCATACGTCATGGAGTGCAGTGTTCCTTCCTTCCCAAGCTTCGCCTATGTCCTTTGCCCTAGTGCCTGTTTGTGAACAAGGTTCGTTCTGATCATTATCACCTGGGCCTCGACCTTGGTGTTGTTTCGTTTGTTCTAACATATAGGGGGTATCTGGGCCTTGGACCCCAATCCAGCCCATGTCTCCACCCTGGTCCGACCCAACCTTTATATCTAGCTTGGACTTGGACCTTGCTTTTGACCCAATACAGAAGGGGATTTTCCCCCTTCACACGCACCAAGCGCTTTTAACAACACAAATAAAAACATGACATTATAGTCTATTATTAATGTCCAATTCCCATAAATAAATATTTTTGGGTCTACATATTGTATATATCTCCTTTTGAAATAGGAAATAATGAGGACAGAAAGGACAGGAAATAATGGGGAAGAAGTTATAGGAAATTCATCGATGTGGCAGCCTGCTTGGCTCATTGACATTATTATGGGTAGCAGAAATACAGAGTGCTTCATTCCACTGCTTTCACCAGATTTGGATGGGGCTTTACTACGATGGCTATGTGTCCCAGATTTGTAGGCTGGAATCTTTGTGGAACAGAGGACGAACTTTTGCATCTATTAAGGATACCAGGAACACAAATTCCCTGGGTGGAAGATGCTGTTGAAAGCCTTGTTTCTTATGCCTTGTTAGTAAAAGAAGGCCAAGGTTTCTGCAATCCTGTTTTAGTAACCTCTACGAATTGTAGGTGTGCTTCTGTTGGATTTTCATTCGGAGATAACTCTGTTCATCGAAGAGTTGGGGATTGATACAATCTCTCACCCATTATAATATTGCAGATATCTGATCAATTGGCATGTAAAAGTTCGGATATCGGACGACCAAAAAGCAGAAAATTTACTTTATTCAGTGACATAAATTAGGATGTTCTTGGCAACCCATCTGAAAATATTGCCAATAATTTTGAGCCATTTATGAATACAAGTAGGGGGAACAGAAATTATTATCAACCCCTGATACTTGATAAAGAATCCTCCACTTGTTGATGCCCAAATAATCCATTCTCCAGGACCCATTCCTCTATCATTGCCTGGGAATTCAATGCCTGATCAGTAGGCACAAAATGCCCAGCACCCAACACTACAACATGAGTCAAACTCTTCCATTTTTCACATACCCAGAAATTACCCCACTCACCTTCCAAACCTTCCTCTCTGTCATCAAAAGCTCCTCAATTCCTTCCCATTTCATCGTCTTCATCCAAGCCTCTGTTGAAGCTACACCATCCCTCAAATCAAAATGCCCTTGGATACAACAAAACCTTACTCTTCTTCACTAGAAACTCCACCATGTATTTCGTGCTTTTCATTATATCCTCGTACAATGCATCCTGCACAACATGGCTGCATTTGTCAAAAACTACTGCTTTGTCACTCCCAAGGCTTTCTTTAGCTCCTCATTTTGTAACAACTTCGAGACCAGTTCAGTTTTGTAAGGAACTTACCTTGTAAAATCGGATAAAGTGGCCAATCCTGTCATGTCCCGCAACAAACTCATGACCCTACTCCTGGCATTCGTGGCCTTAGTCCAATTCTTTGATTTTGTCAGCCTGACTGCCTCCCATTGCGCTTTCTCCAACTCTTTCTTCTACCTCTCATCGATCAAACCGGAAAAGTAAGCATTCACAGCATGAGTAGCCACTTCGTCAACGGGTCGGTAAACCCATTTCCAATAGCAACACCAGCTAAATTCACCCGCTCAGACACCGGCAACTGCGCATTCTTCTTGAGAATGTAGTAACCAAATTCTGGACCATACTTTCCTGCATAGCTCTCACCGGTAATATATATAACAGTTTTGATAAATGCAGAAAAGCAAAGAAAAGCTTGGAGAAGAAGAACCTCTGTTTATTTATCCTTTCGTATTACAATGTACATAACTTTCTATTTATAGCNACATACTTTCCTGCATAGCTCTCACCGGTAATATATATTGGACGAGACTTAAACATCGGGTCTAGTCGAATAAACGAGGTGATCGCAGCAAAAAGATGCGTGGCAACAGAGAATTGATCTCTTGGGATTTCTACGGGTGTAGAGGCAATACTAAACCCAGTTCCAATTGGATTATTGAGGAAAAGAAGGCCGAAATGATGGTTCCAAGAACCTGAATTCGGTTCGAGAGCAAGGGGGTCGTTCTTGGCCTTTTGAAAGTTGACAACCAGGGGCGGAGCTCAAAGAAGTTGCCGATCATGGAGGAGAAGCCAGGGCCACCCTGGAGCCAAATAAGAAGTGGGGTTTTGGAGGGCAGGAGATGAGAGGAGAGGAAAAGGAGAGACTTGTGGCAATGGTTAATTGAGGAGGAAGTTTTGGGTGCGCAAGCTGACAACCAAGTGCATGTCGCTTTTTGGCCTCGGTAACTCAGTAAGCGTCTGAGAGACGGCCTGACTTGTTTTCACCCAGTGAGACAGTCTATCTGCTAACCTAATTTTTTTCAGAATAATCTTCTCAATGTGAATTCTCTTTGGATATTGACGGAAATTTGATCACTTTTTTGGACATCGATCATCATAACCATTGCTCCTTTTTAATGTTTTCAATGTTTTCTATGTAGATTCAATGAATAGTCATTTATTAGTTTCAACAGCCTGACGATTTTGGGTTCCTTTCCATTTTGGGTAAGGAGTATGTCCTTTCCTTCTTAGAAGGTTGAGGCGGTGGGTAGGGTTCCTTGTTTTCAATACCATTTTGATTAGAAAATTCTCGATACAGACATGGCAAATGAATTGACAAGACTCTGGGAAGGTTTTATCTTGACTGCAATAGAGAAAGATGAGATAACTTTAACTGAAGAGGATACACATCGAGCTGCAACTAAAGCACAGAAATGCCTTCTTATGTTTGTTGTGATGGAAAAGACCTTAAATAAGGAGGCTTTTAAGAATACAATGACAAAAGTGTGGAATCCTGAAGGTTTTGTAAGCTTCAACGAAATAAGGCAGCACAGGTTCATAGTTGAATTCCAAAAAGTAGTGGACATAGAAAGGGTTATGAATGGAAGACCATGGACTTTTGACAAAAATCTAATATGTATTCAACCCTTTGATAGCAGTAACCCTCCTAGTGAGGTAAGTTTTTCTCATGAGCTTTTTTGGATACAACTTCATGACCTACCCTTGGCTGCTATGACCTATGAAGGTGGTGAAAGAATTGGGTTGTCCATAGGGGAAGCTTTAACTGTGGATGTGGATGAGGATGGGGTAGGGTGGGGCAAATATCTCAGAATCAGGGTTAAAATGGATATCACAAAGCCTTTACCTCGAGGGAAATTAGTTANGACAAGAGGCTCAAATTATAGACAAGACAAGAGGTACCACAACTGTAACAAGCATAGCAGAAAAGACTCAAGAAGATATGAATACAAAATTCAACAGTACTGCTTCTCAGTCAATCTGTTTAAATCCAGGAACTCAACTGGTAAATTCGATACATCATTCTCCCAGCTCAGTGGAAGCTCCTACTAAACCATTGCGTTGGAAAAGAAGGGCCAGGTTTGCTACTCCATTAAGACCAGATGAGATGGAAAGTGAGGAGTTAGTAATAACTTATACAAGTGGCAGGAAAAGGAACAAAGAAGAGCTACACAGTGAAGAAGATCATGGCATAAACAAGAAATTTAAAGAGGGGCTTAATACTAAAAGGAACATAAATCAGGAATCAAAGGTGGACGCTATTCAGCAGCCCCACCTGCAGCAATGAGATGCCTTACTTGGAACTGTAGAGGGCTTGGGCACCCTCGTACAGTTAGAGAGCTTCATTTTATGGTGAAGCAGCAATGCCCACAAATCCTTTTCCTCATTGAAACAAAAAGCACAAGGGAAAGGATTGAGAACATAAGAAACAAAGTTGGTTTTGAAAGAAGTTTTACAGTGAACAGCAAAGGTAACAATGAAGGATTAGCAATGATGTGGCATTCCAGTTCTGATATCGAGGTTGAATCTTACACAAACTATCACATTTCAATTAGAGTAACTGATCCACAGCTTGGGAAAACATGGACAATTACAGGATTTTATGGTAATCCAGCAACTGCTAAAAGTGAAGGAAGTTGGCAGCTGTTAAGGGTCTTAAAACCAATGACTCACAGACCATGGTTATGTATGGGAGATTTTAATGAAATTCTTCATTGCCATGAAAAATATGGGGGAAATACAAGACCTTTTGCTCAAATGGAGAGTTTTAGACAAGCATTACAAGATAGTGACTTAAATGATTTGGGATACATTGGTAATAAGCATACTTGGTTCAACAACAGGGAAGGAAGTGAACTAAGGAGAGGTTAGATAGAGCTCTTGCCAACACTGAATGTATCGACAGTTTTCTTGTTATTAATGTTACCACTCTAGCAGCATGCACTTCTGATCACAATCC
>QEOT01009286.1:378134-410521 GCA_003123785.1 Pterocarya stenoptera | reverse complement strand
AGATGTACCATTGAATTAACTTCATTTGCACTACCCATCAGTTCAAAGCTCAAAACCTGTGCAAACCCACTCTCAAGTAGACTAACTGCATTCTTTTTTTTTTTTTCTGATAAGTAAGGAGTAAGTTTCATTGATATGAATGAAAGACTAACTACATTCTTATCAGCAATGATAATTTCACTGCATATAGACTTTCGTAGAGTATACCAAAAACATTAATTAAGCAAATAGAGAGAGAGAGAGAGAGAGTGTGTGTGTGTGTGTGTGAGAAAAAGAAAAAGAAAAAGTAAGCAACTTTCAAATAGAAACACAAAAAACCCCCAAAAAGAAAGAATTATTAGCAACTCCATTCCAATCTCGAAAGAGAGCGTACTACATATCTCGAAAAGGAATTATCATTCCTCAGCAAACTATCCCCTAATTCTACAGAAATAGATTCCCACCGAAAGACATA
This sequence comes from Pterocarya stenoptera, assembly GCA_003123785.1. Taxonomy (NCBI): domain Eukaryota; kingdom Viridiplantae; phylum Streptophyta; class Magnoliopsida; order Fagales; family Juglandaceae; genus Pterocarya; species Pterocarya stenoptera. The sequence continues at coordinate 410,067 of QEOT01009286.1, read as the reverse complement.
AAAGTGTAATCCCTCAACAAGAGTAGGGAAACTGAAAGCGGAATAATTTATCGAGCAATGCATTTAAGTCTCACCAATTACGTCCTAGCCTTGCGACGAAGACGCTTCCTGAGCTTCTTGTATTTATGTTTGTTCATCTTCTTCTTCCTCTTCTTCTTCACACTATCTGCCCAAACCCTCCTCGCATCATCGACGGGTTCAACATCCTCGGCCTCAAGCACCGCCAATTGCTCAAACCCAGTTGAGAAAACAGGGTTTAAGCAAAATGGGAAACTGGGGAAAAAGCGCAATGTTTGAGGGGATTCCGCCTTCGCTCTGAAAGAGTGACCCAAACGAGAATCTAGATAGTTAGCATGTTCTTCATCTGGCTGTTTTGTTGTGCAAAGATGGTCTTGGATGGGAATAAGAAGGGGATCCGGTACAAGAAATAGCGGGGTTTTGAGGGTGGAGGGGAGGATTCTTACAGAGGGCGTCTTTTTCGTGAGCATGTGTAGAAGGCTCGCCATTGTTCGGCAGAGAAGATGCAAAACGAGACTTCTATTTGATCAAGAATTAAGGTCAGAGCAAAATGCCACTTGCACTTAAAATGGCGTCTTTTCGATTGAAGTGGGAAAGAAAAATAAGGGAAAAAACACAAAAATAGGTAACATGCCCCCATGCAGGATCGAACTACAGACCTTCAGTTTACAAGACTGACGCTCTACCACTGAGCTATAGGGGCTTCCTGAAATTTACTTTTTCTACATTAACTAGATATTTATAAATTATTTTCTAACTTTAATAAATATTTTCAAACTTTAATAATAAATATTGATAATCTATTTTATAACTTTAAGATCCATTTGGATTCGGGAAGTGTTTCATCTGATCTCATTATTATAATTTTTTCAAATTCTCACATAAAATATAATACACAATTCAAAATTTTAAAATTGTAATACAATTTTTTCAAATTTCAAAATAATAATAATATTAAAAAATAATATTCTAACAATATTTTTTTCAACTTTCATCTTTTATCTAAAACCATCTCATCTCTNTCATTTACCAAAACGGACTAGGGTATGCGTATAATATTGCTTGATCTCAGTGGTATCATGTCCACACATGAGATACCAAAACAGCACTATGTGATTGTTCCCCACTGTCCATGCATGTATATAGTTGTGTTTAGAGAAGATTGTTCTTTGACTAATGCATGCAGGTGCAGTGTCTATCCACTGGATTTCTTTATGAGTATTCCAGTGGCCGGCCTGCCAATGAGATACCGAGTTATTGTTTTTGCATTCATTAATTTCATAATTAAAGCTAGTAAAGCATAGCATCGTTTTCCATGAACCTCGAAGCAACGCAAGATATTTATATTTGTAAATGAACCTCAAATTAAAGCTCTATAATTTGGGCAATGAAGATATCTTTCATGCATGGGACTAAAATAACTGCATTAATTTGTAATTACTTGGAGACGGAGTGTATCCTAATAATGGATATTGCAGATGGAGAAGTTCCCTATCAGGAATCCGTATGAATGGTAATTTTTCCTGGTCTGCATTTTTCTCATGTGTGCAGGACTGAAGCATGTTTATTTCCTCCACTGCATTTTTCCTGATCATTGATCGCTTTTCCTAACCGATGATCTTGAAGATGGAAATATGGATTTATTCAGAAAACATCTTAAAACAACAAACTACAGTACACTTTCAACTTCCACCGCCTCCAGCGGTGGCTCTGCATTTCACACAATAGTGAGAACTGTAAAAAATTTTCATTTAAGACGGCGCCCTCTTTGAAAGGTGGGGATCAAGTATTTGATCCTAAATTTTTTTTTTTTACTTTTTTGTTATGGTTGTTGTAATTATAAGGTGTTTGTTGGAAACCTCACCCTCTCCTCATCTATTTCGTTTTTCTTATTTGAAAGATATATTTGCTTGCTTAGAACACTCTCAATGGATCAGCTGCTTAAAGTATATTTTTTATGAATGCAAGATGAATTTAACTTTTGACTATTTCATTCACATAAGTCTTCATATTGGAATAGTTATTTTTTCATTATATAATAATAAAATAATATAAAATAAATTTGACTTTGGCTATTCACATCAAATTTTCACATTGAATTATCTATTTATTCATTATATAGTAATGAGTAATTAATAACTAAAAAAAATTTAATTTTTAAATTATTAATTTATTTTATTTTATCATATTTTATTAATTTCTATAATTCCCATTCAACTATATTTTTTTATCAAATTTGGACAGAGTATCCATGAACCCATGCACTGAACAGAGCATCCATTCAACAAATTAACATTTCTAAAAACTAGACATATTGGTTTGCTGGAGAGAGAAATAATTCATAAAATAAGAATTTCACTTATGAACAGGAACATTCAAATTTGGAAATTATATTGAATGTATCTGTAGCTAAATCCCAAATATTTGGAATTTAGTCAATCCATTGTGATCCTTTTTTGTTTTTTAATGACTAAATACTCAATAAATTTAGCTTTTGAAGATGCTCTTAGAGCATCTATATTGACTTAGTCAAATGGAAAAATTAGTTAAATTTTAGATAATTGATGTAAAAAATACTTTATATTGGATTGGCCAAATCTAAAATAAGATGCACTTCTGCTACAGTGATTGGTCAAAAATAAAAGATCACTATTGATTCACCAAATATTAAAATATTAATTTCTCACTCCAATAAAAATATTATTTGGTTTGTAATTAAGAAATTATAGAATTTTAGATGAGTTTAATCAAATATTTTTTGTTATTAGCATTAAATGACTTTTAAAAATATGATTTTTTCTAATATTAATTTAATTAGAATATAATTATTATTAATATTAAATTGGTAGAATTATAAAATGTGATACAAATAAATTAAATAAAAAAAGTATTAATTTAATAATATTTTATTATTATATAGAGAGTGAATGATTAATCTAATGTAGAGATTAAATTTAAATAAAATAGATAAATATAAAAAAAATATGATATTAACTAAATTTTAAATATGCATTTAATCAAATCAATGTTAATACTCTTAGAAAAAGAAAAATGTTGACTCCTCAGGAGCAGAAACCTGGCCCATGCCATGACCTTTGCCGTTGTTCATACTGCTTAGAATAATCTTCCCATTGATTCAACCGGGGGGGGGGCAAGATGGAACAGACCTTTCTGAAATAAAAGGTTGGATCAGTTCTGAATAATAAGAAAGAAATGTGAAACACGTCAAAAAAAGAAAAAGAAAAAGAAAAAAAAAAAAGAAAAAGGAAAATAATGTGAAACTTGGTTAGTTGCTTTAAAGAAAATTCAAGAAAGAAAAGTCGGAGCACACCGGTGGAACTTTTCACTTTTTTGCAATATTTCATGCTTCCCGAATGAATATTTCAGCCTTCCTGAAGGAATTTAGGCCCGAAGTTGCAAGAAGACGTGGTAGTTTTTGTCAAAGCTTCTTTTAATTTTTTTTTTTTTTTTTTTTTTTTTTTTTTTTTTTTTTTTGTTGCAGGCTTGGAAATATTTTTTCTCAAATTCTTATATAAAATATAATAAAAAATTTAATTTTTTTAAATTTAAAAATAATAATAATAATATTAAAAAATAATATTTTAAACTTTTATCTAAAATCAAAATTTTTCATCCAACTCTCCAAACCTAACTACGTCAGAACCATTTTTAGTATTCTCACCATGCACAAGGAGACAGATAAAGAGACAGAGAGAGCTAGGGAGAAAGAAAGCGCACACAGATTTTTCTTTTGCTTACTAATTATACATGAGTGGGAGAAGTAAGAAGAAAGAGGTCTGGAAAGAAACTATGTAAAACTATCGAAAGAAACTATGTAAAACTATCCTATTACATTATGAGCCTTGTGTTTTTAGCCAAATGCAGCACGTGCTATAAGGCAAGGCCCCCAGACAGACAATGGATTAACTTAAACATACATTTTCACGTGCATAATTTATTCTCAGACATCCTCAAACTTTATCCTTACATGCATGTGGACTTAGTGCTTGATCTGAAAGAGCATACACCTAACATCCTTGCTGTTGGGCCTCTGTTTTGGGTCATCTAGTGTACAAAAGCAAGCAATCTTCAGAACCAAGAGCATTTGTTCCTCAAATCCATTTCCCAGAAGCTTTGGATCGATTGCTTGTTTGGGATTCTCGGATGTCATTACATTCTTCATCCATTTAACCAAGCTCATCTCATTTGTCTCTTGGAAAAACTGATCGGACGGCAGCTTTCCGATCACCAAAACCCCGAGCATCACCCCAAAGCTGTAGATATCACACCTGTCTGTGAACTTCAGTGTCTGGTGGTACTCCGGCGCTATGTAACCCACGGTTCCGGCGACGTTGGAAGTCGAGATATGAGTATTAGCATCAGGCATGGCCTTTGCAAGCCCGAAATCTGCAATTCGAGCTTCCATGTCATCATCGAGGAGAATGTTTGCCGGCTTGAGATCTCTATGAATTATACGCGGGCTATGGTGCATGTGAAGATACTCGAGCCCTGCTGCAACTCCCAGTGCAATCTTGTGCCGAGCAAGCCAATCCAGTACTTTATTCCCTTGTGAAACATCAAATAACATGTCCTGTAAACTCCCATTCTTCATGAATTCATACACGAGAAGATGGCAATCAGGCCGACTCAGATGGGCTAGCAGAGGAAGAAGATTCCGGTGCCTTATCTGACCGACGGTATTGATCTCCGATCGAATTTGACGCATTTTCTTGTTCAAAAGCTTGCTATCTTCGTCAGTCAATTCTGCAGCATCCTTTGGAGGTTGAGTTATCTTCTTTATGGCAATCATTTTCCCGTCGCTTCCAGGCAATTCTGCCTTGTAAACCTCTCCACACCCACCTCTTCCTATGATCTCCAACGAAGTTAGCCCGTCTTCTTTTTCCAGGAAAGCCAAGTGCTCGGCTTTCTTTATCAGAGGACTAAAGATTGAAGGGCCTGGTTCCTTTCCTCCACTTCTTACCACAGCCAAGATTAGCTTAAACATTAACGAAAAGATGAACCCAGATATGCTTCCTGCCAGTCCTCCAGCCAGGAATCCGAGTATCCATCCAGTTAGCTTCCGGTGATTTTTTTTACGTTTGTTAGCTGATGGCGCCGGAGAAGGGGCTGGAGCATCAGAAGGGGCAATTCCACTTCCAGATGGTGCAACTGCAGAATTACTATCGTTTCTTCTGGTTGAATGGTCTTCCATAGTGTACCGTCGTTTTGGGACATCGGAGGCGGAGTATTCGAGCCGGTTCATCAATGGGGCTGAACCTTCAAGAAACGGGTTTCCGGAGAAGTTGAAGAATCTCAGATTACGGTAAGAACGAACGGACGCAGGAACTTTTCCGTTGAAGAGATTATCCGCAATAGAGAGATTCTCCAAGTTGGGAAAGTACTTCAAGAAACCCAGGTCCCCGGAGAACTTATTGGAGGCAAGATCGAGGACTCGAAGGCGTACAAGCGAGGACAATTCCCTCGGGATTTCCCCGGAAAACCGGTTGTTCCGGAGGTTCAGAATTTCCAGTTTCCGACAGTCAACTATTTGGGAGGGAAGCCGGTCAACCAGCTGGTTGTTAGGAAGAGAGAGCTCCTTGAGCTCAGAGAGACGAGCGATCAACGGGGAAAGAAACCCATCGAGGCTTTGGGAATCGAAGACGAGTCTCGTGACTCTGAGCTCATGGATGCTGTTGTTCGAGAGCCTCCTCTCGCAGAAAACACCAGGAGTGTTGCATGGTTTGGCAGAGAGGTAATGGTGAGCGTTGAGGCCCAAGTTATTTTGGAGAGTGGAGAGGGCTTTGAGATCGGAGAGGTTGAGAGTCAACCTGGAGTGAGTGAGGAGGAAGAGGGAGAAGAGAGTAAGAAGGGAGAGGCGAGCTTTGCCATGGCCATTGCCATTACCGTTAATGGGAAAGGCTGCCATTTCTGGCGAGGTATGTGAAGTTCGGTAGCTCCTCTCTTTTGGTTGGAAGTTTTGTTATCCTTTATAGGCGCCTGCTTGCCGTGTGGAAAAATTTCGGACTTCGGGAGCTCCCTTTCAAACCAGGGGATTAATATATTATTATTTTCTTTATTAAGAAAAATGGACTGTTGATTTTGTTTTATTCTCTTTTTCCTTGACGAAATAAAGTAGGATTATTTTATTAACTGATTTAGAAAAATCTATCCTCTAAGATAATTTGGGAATCGACTTGTATCAATAATTTTATAAAAATGCAGAGCTCAATTGGAACATGCATTATCCCTATGTAATTCTTATTATCCATATAAGAGATTTGTCCGTTTGGATATTGCGATGATTTCAGATAATTTGTGAATAATAATAAAAAAATAATAAATAATTTATAAATAATAATAAATTATTTATGAATAATAATAAATATTAATAGAATAGTCTGGAACTATTTCACTTACCAAACACAACCCTAAGAGAATTAGAGCACGAGGCTATGAACTATGAGATAATTTTTCAAATGCATACGATAAATCTTAAATTTTCTTTCAAGATAATTTATAAGATGAAATACTAATACTAGATACATTTATAGAGTATGAAAGTCTCGTGTATTTCTTTTGAGAAAGAGTAAAATCCTTTATTAAGAAATGATATTCTTCATGTGGGTCCAAACTTACCTATTTTTTTAAGAGAGTGTTGAGACTTGCATACTTTATGATTGTATAAATAATTTTCATTTAAGATTAGATCTCCTCTACATTTTTTCTTTTATTATTATAAATATAAAAAGATAACAAATAAAAATACGTGTGTAGTGTAAAGATGATAAGTAAAATTTCTCAATTATCAAAAGATGACGTATCCATGAAAATTATTACTCATGAATTAATCATTTGTTTGTTGTTGCAAAATAAACTCGTTCTAATTACATTAAGAATCAATTGATAGTATGTCGCATTTTAATCAATGACCTTAATTATTACCTTAACGCGTTTGAAGTGGTCCATTATCAAAAAAAGAAAAACAAAAAGAAAAATTGGGGACAGATGCAGGCTGAAGCCCCCATTCAACACGCCAGAGTCAAGTTCAATAGAGTTGGAAATGTGTGTGTTGATTGGAAGCTACCCCCGAAGTATCTGAGTCGAGTCAACGAAAAAGCTGGACAAGTCTTTTGGCCACTCTCGTCCGTTGGATCGTCTTTATAATTAAAGGCTTGAAATTGACAGCGTCTACCCCGGAAAAGTACCTGGTCCCTGCCAAACGCCGGCCTTGCAACAGATGAGAAATTGAGAGGGCCCGCAATTTTTATATATCCAATTATTATTACGCGGTATTAGCCATTTAATAATTAAAATAGGAATTTTAATTTATATTGGATATATTTTTATTATATTTATATAATATATATTAAAGAAATTATATTTATAATATAAAATATGCAAATTTCGAACACTCATTTTTAAAAAAATAAATAAATATGAGACTTACATAAAAAAAATTAATTTTCTTCAATTACTTAATTGCAAATTTGCAATATTTAGAATAATTATATTTAGATTTGCATACTCGAGACTTTTATTTACAAATTCGAGACTTTTATTTACAAATTATAAGTCATCTTCATGAAAACTATCTTTTTCTTGGAAACCAACGTGCAATTTCCTTTCTTTTATAAAAATCTCTCTTTTCCGTCTACACACAATGAGTTTGTAGAAATTAGTCTCATGCACTTGTTGACTTGATGGGCAGTTTTCTTGGACTTGTTGAGCAGAATCTGAATTAAAGACTACTGGCATGCATTCGTTATAAGCTAACCATGTAAATTTTTTCTTCGTAATTGCCGATTCCTTTGATTTGCATACTAGAGACTTTGCGTGCGTTTACTCACAGTGAGGGGTAAAAATAAAATAAAAAAATATCGGTTGAACCAGATTGAACCGAATTGACAGATTTGGTCAAGTGTGATATCGATTTTTAAAAACGAAAACCGATCCTAAACTGGTGCGGTATCGATTTTCATATTTTAAAAATCGGTTTAAACTGAACCGAATCGATACATATATATTTTTAATTTTTTATATTATATGAATTTTATATTATTATTATATATTATATGCTAAATTTCTAATTAATATAATATGAAATTCTAATCTTATTATTCAAGTCTATTAATTTTATAACATAAAATTAATATACTAGTATAATTAGACACTACTTATACTATTTTAATAATCTTATTATTCAAGTTTATTAATCTCACTAATAAGTTATATACTACTTATATTATACTACTATGATTGAACATTAAAAAATTAGTAATTGTTAATAATAAATACTAAATTCTCACAATTAAATTTAGTAATAAAAAAATTATAATATTAAACATATATAGTATTACACGTGTAAATGGTAAACCGAAAAATCGGACCGAAACTGAAAAATCGAAAGTTTCGATTTTGTTGATTAATCGGTCCGTATTGATTCTTAAATTTTCAAAACCGGTATATATTGGTTTGGTTTCAAAATTTCTCTAAAATCAGACTGAACCGGACCGGTTACACCCCTACTCACAGTACTTGAACAACAATATCTTAATTTCCTAATTAATTCGAGATGCATTATTAGTTATAGATTTGTGGTGATATTCATGAGCATATATTATGGGAGTGCCACGATATCGTTTTATCTTTTTATGTTATTTTACTAATTACTAAAAAAAAAATACTTTTGATACATGATCAATATATATATATATATACGCATACCCACATTTTAATAAATATTATATAATCATGTCATGATCAAATTTTGCTTTGTTAACAGCTCTTTTGAATTCAAGTCAAACAACCTCTGCAATTGATTAGGGGCGAAACTGATAATTGGGATTCATATCTCAAACCACATAATTTGCACAACAATTCAGGATAGTATTTTGTTATTTAAATTCAAATGTACATATCCCATTTTCAAAGTTTTATCTTTTGTTTTAAATGGCTTAAAGCCTTGAATGCCATATCTATGTAAACGATGTCTATAAATACAAGACTTCGATCTTTTTTAGTTCCAATACACCAAATGCCATGAGAAAGCTGATTTTTCAAGAAGCTGAGGCAGTAGTTTGTGACAGTTATAAGAAATACTTGGGTCTTCCTGTTATAGTTGAAAAATCAAAATATAATGCTTTTCGAAGTATTGAGGAGATGATATGGATGAAGATGCAATTGGAAGAATAAGTTACTATCAAAGGCTGGGAGAGAAGTGCTAATAAAGGCAGTACTGTAGGCAATTTCCATGTACACAATGAGTGTATTTCAACTGCGAAAGAAGCTGAGCAGAGAGATTGAGGCTATGTTTACAAAGCTCTGGTGGAGTCATAGCCAGAAAGATAAGGGAATTCACTGGAAGAGGTGGGAGAGCATGGGAAGGGCAAAGGCTAAGGGTGGAATGGATTTTAGAGATCTAGAAATGTTTAACAGAGCCATATTGGCAAAACAAGGATGTAGAATGCTAAAAGAACCACAGGCATTAGCTGCCACAATTTTTAAGGAAAAGTACTTTAAAAAGTCACAGATCCTAGAGGCTACATTGGGGAAATGCTCTTCTTTAATATGGAGAAGCATCTGGTCAGCTTTGGATTTGGTGAGGGAGGGTGTCTTGTGGAAAGTAGGGAATGGTAAGTCTATACATATTTGAGGTCAGAAGTGGTTACCAATACCTACCACTCACTGTATGCAACCCCACATTCGAATCCTTAATGTTGATTCTAAAGTCAGTGAACTCATTGATGTACAAAGGAGGACATGGAGGGAGGAGCTGGAGACATAAATATTTACTAAGGAGGAGACTAAGGTGATCTGTTCTATTCCCATGAGTCGTACCAAGTGTAATGCTTGCTACAAATAGTACCAAGTGTAATGCTTGCTTAAGTGCTAAAGTAATTAAGCAATTATCTTTTTCTACGTAGGTGATCATTATCTCAAGACTTTACTCCCTTAGAGTTGATTTATATGGATGTATGGGGTCCTCTCCTTTTAATTTCAATTTCTGCTTTTAAATATTTTGTCTCTTTTCTATATAGTTTTAGCCAATACTCTTGGTTATATCCAATATGTTGAATAAAGCCTTTTTTTAAAAGATGCAAAAGCGATGTCTTACTTGTTTTTCAAAAATTTCAAAAATTTGTTGAACGATTCTTCAACTCTAAAATAAAAGTTGTACAATCATATCGCCCTTTACACAAGTTATTTCAATCTATTAGCATTGTGTTCCGTGTTTCATGCCCTCCAGGCTCCTATGCATCAACAAAATGATGCTATTAAAAGTAAACACCGTCACATTGTCGAGATCGGACTCCCTCTTCTATCTCAATTTACGTTCCACAACAATTTTGGGACGTTACTTTCTTCTGTGCATGCTATTTAATTAATTGCATGTCTACTCCTCATAAAAACAGCTCTCCATATGAGATTCTATTTAAAAAATTTCTTGATTATTCTTTTCTTCGGATTTTTGGTGTGCGACTAAGTTATATCCCTATAATTCCAATAAGTTTCAACCCAAGTCTATCCGTTGTGTCTTTATTGGTTACAATCAAATTCATAAAGGTTACAATGTAAAACTTCTTAAACGAATAAAGAGATCTATATGATCTTTTATATCTAGCCATTTGGGCTTGAGAACTGAAAAGCCTACAATGAAAAGCCTACAAAAAAAAGTAGAGATTTTCTGTAGAGAAGAGACTTCTAATATTTTGCTTTAGAACTTTATGAGATAAATCTAATGGAAAACATAAGCCCATTTATATATGCAAGACTAGGGACCCTTATTTATTACTCCTACAACGTTTGGGCTATCTTCATTATTTCATCCATAAAAGAAGACCATGGGTTAACCACTTTATTTATTAAGGGCAATTATCTATACTTGATAGATGAAGAGAGTCATCTCAGATGAAGCGAACCACCTTAGAGAAGAAAAATGATTTTATAAGGAAATCAAAAGTCTAACATTTTCCCACTAATTAGTTCACTTAATAGGTAAAATTGAAATGACAAAAATAATGCCTTCAATTCTGTCAACTGGTTGCATCTATATTTCACAAGATGTTGATTTTGATGAAGTTTTTCCTTTTCATGAAACGTGCTCTCCACAAGTGTCACTCTTCCATCTTCTCCTTTTTCTTTTATATATATATAAAAAGGAGGAACACACCTCATGGGTTTGATTAAAGCTCACTTATGGCTGACAAACCGTGGTAATAGAGTGAGCAAAATACATCCCAGCTTTGACAGCAGACAACAACCAACCAGAAAGTCAAAAACACCCGTATGACAGCAGGCAACAACATAACCATATGTTTTTCCAAGGTATGACAGCGGGCAACAACAAAACCAGAAAATTAAAAACCAAACTACAAAGCATTTCTAACATAAGGAATTCCTAATTTGTCTGTCGGAATCAAACCCCTCAACAGGGGAGGGGCAGAGGCCATCTCAGTCCAAGAGCCTTCACAGTCATCCGAAGCCAATCTAGCCAAGTAGTCAGCTGGAGCATTTCCTTGTCTGACAATGTGTCTGATTGAGAACACCTTGCCACTCAGTAAGTCCATCATTTCTTCCCAGAAATCTTCCATCTTCTCCTAACACTACTATGCTCCCTCTATTTCATGTCACTCAATTTCATCATTTGACAGCATTTTCCTCAAGTGCTCGGGACAATACTTCAGAAGAAGTTGGCACATCATCAACCTCTCGACCCGTGTCTCCCTTTCAGGTAAGCCAATTTCCTCACACTCAATCAAATATCACTCCCGAAACACCCAATTGTCGTCAATAGAGTAGATCTAAAGAGTCATTAGTTCTACATATGTATTAGTGTCATCTCCCAAATGAAATGAGAAAGCAAAAATCATGTCACCTGATTCATATCTGAGTATCCCTCCACATCTTGTCCTACCAAAGACCTTCAAAGGCATAACCAATTAACCATCAATATTAAATTTTAGCATTCCAGGTGAAGGACACTGCCAAGAGATTAAGGTCCCGTTTGGATTCAGAAAATGTTCATTTCATCTCATTATTTTAACTTTTTCAAATTTTTACACAAAATATAATGATTAATTCAATTTTTTCAAATATCAAAACAATAATTATATTAAAAAATAATATTCTAATTTTTTTCAACTTTTATTTTTAATCTAAAACTATCTTATCTCATCTCTGAATCCAAACCAGCCTTAAAACAGATTTTTTAACCTCAACTGTGCTAGAGTTTAAGCCTAATGCTTTTAAAGAAATGAGGGCATCAAACGATGGAGAACCTGAGATGACTTTATCAACATATTCAGTTCTGCTAGCTAGCCAATGATGAATGTTGTTAATTATTGTAGAGCACACGGCCGGTTCTTTGCCATTATGGTAATGGTCATTTCTAGTTAAAATATAAAATGAGCATGGGAGAGTGATGGATGCAAGAATGGCTTTTTGATCTTTTTGTCCTTGATGCCAGCCACCATCTTGATAACTTGTGCTTCTATGGAACTTGCAACGTAGAAGAAAATGCAAAACAGTAGCAAAATAACCCCATACATTTGAGGCAAGTTATCCCTCAGCAAATAAGTGGTCAACAGATTCAATCTTATGAGAATGTTTACAATAATAGCACTTCGAGACTATAGGAATACCATACCCTTTAACAACTGAATCCACTGGTACAGCTCCAAAATATAGTTTCCAACCAAAACTTGAGATGTTTAAAGGAATTTTCTTATTTTTAATGAAAGAGATCCATCAAGAGAATGCTGCCAAACCCTTTGTTAATAAAGGTTCAAACATAGCCATAGGAAGCTTCTTGTAATGCAGAGGAGAGGAGCACCCAACTATGTCATTGGAGGAAATCCTCCCTGAATCAAGTAATGGCAGAGATAATAGCTCTCCTTGATCTGGATAGCTTGGGATGAACCAAAAAATTACTTTTATGAGGGTTTATTAATTGGCCAGATGCTCTCTCGTAAGCTGTTAAGTAATCAAAAGAGATTATTCAAACTTCTCTTAGTCCCATTTGTGAAAATTAGAATGTCGTCCGCAAATAGCAGACGAGCGACAGGTAAGCATCCCTTGAATTCTTTATAGGGCAAAGTTTTTCCATTATTCAACAAATTAGAAATTAATCTCCTTAATTTTTCCTCACTTAAAATAAAAAGCAGAGGTGATAGTTGATCTCCTTGACGTAGCCCTCTACCTGAAATGACTGAAAATCTTTGTTCTAAGAAACATTGTTGTACACGAGTTATCCAATTATCTAAGAGGCCAAAAGCTTGAAGTAACAGGGATAAGTATTTCCAATTCCCCCTATCAAACGCTATATCCATATCTATCTTGAGAAGCAATTTCCACCCACAGATTTATTTGAAATCTTGATGTTAGTTTCTATGCCAAATCAATGTTCAGTAATCTGTCTCCCACTGACAAAGGCGCCTTTGCTGATGGATAGGGTCATCAATCTTTGGAATAAGAGTGATAATAAATTATTTAAAGTAATCTGATAAATTTCCCCCAGTAAAGAATTCAATAACAGCTTCTAGAAGATCTTGACAAATGATAGACCAGTAGGTTGTGTAGAAAGCAGCTGAAAAGACATCAGGTCCTCAAGCCAAATCTATGGGGATGGAAAAGATTGTTTCCTTTAGTTCTTCTAGAGATGGATCGGCCATCAATCAACATTTTGTTAACTTCCAAAGCAACTAGAGGGATATTGGCAAAGAAATCTTCAGAAAAATCAACCCTTAATCAATTAGCTGTTTTTTGAAAAAAAATCAACAACTGCCAAGTGGATTGAAGTTTATTTGATATGGTATTTCCATCAGGCAAGGTTAAGAAAGATATAGTATTCCTCTTTCTTTTAACAAGTAAACTTTGATTAACAAACTTTGTATTTCTATCACCCTCTTGCAACGAAGAAATTCTCCATTTTACTTCCAATACACTTTTTTTTTTTTTTTTAAAAAGAAAAAAAAAGGACGGAACCCCAATTTTATTAATAAACTCTCACTTGTGGCGGAGGAAAACCGTGGTTACATCAAGATACCTGGGGGCTACAATAATATGATCGAAAAGAGGCCAAACCCAGATATCAAAAGGACTAAAACATCTAAGATAGAAAGAAACACAACAAAGTTCTCGTAAATAGAAGAGGCCAAAATGGTAGTAAGGATCTTCAATCCTAGATAGACAAAAAAACCTGCAAAAACAAACACTCACAAATAATAGAAAGGGATAAATGAAATAGAACAAGAAAAACGTACCAGGAAAGAACTCTAGGAGATCCGCAAATAAGGAAGACCAATTCTGTCCAGACGAAGAAGACCTCTGAGAGTAATAGGCAGCAATTGATCTCCAGACCAGCCCATATTAGATCCACTGGCTCCCCACTTGGCAAGGAAGTCAGCCACAGCATTACATTCCCGAAAAACATGTTTTATTCTATAATCCAAACGATTCAAATACACTTGTAATTCATCCCAAAAATCCTCTAAGTACCAAATATTACAATCACCCTTGATGATCCAATTGACGAGGATTTGAGAGTCAGACTCAATTTCAACCTGAGTAAATCCCAAATGATAGCAACGACGGACACCTTCGAGCAAACTTCTCAATTCAGCAAAATTATTAGAGCCCAAACCCAAAGCCACAGAATAAGCCACAAGAATCCCACCACTGCTATCACGAATGACACCCCCTACTCCTGCTGGAACCGGATTACCAAAACAACTACCATCCGTATTCAGCTTAATCCAACCCTGAGGAGGTCGAGTCCACCTAACCACACAAAGCTTCTTAGGTCTAGGTTCGAGAAAAGGAATTTCCAATCTTCTTAAAATAACAACATCCTTAGAAGAAATGGAAGAAACTTTCATGATCAAATCCATAACACGACGAAGCCAGAGTTTAATAACATGCCAAACCGACTCCAAAGTTTCCCCCTTATCTTTATACCGAGCCTTGCAACGTCTATTCCAAAGCTGCCAAGAAACAATAGACGGGAGAAGACAAAAAATAATCCGAACTTGAGTAGAATTTCCTGCCCTATGGAACCAAAAATTAGTTTGTTCCTGCCATGTATGCAATACACCCATATGCACACCAAGCTGGCTCGCAGCCAACCTCCAAATCCGTCTAGCAAAATCCCCTGTACAGAGCACATGATTCAAATCCTCCATCTTTCCCTCGGCACAACAGTTACACTTAGAAACCATAGGAATACCAACTCCTTTAACCCTCTCGTCAACACTTAAGTAATTATTAATAGCCTTCCACATCATAATAGAAATTTTCTTAGGAAGATTGGTGTGCCAAATCCACTGAGCCCAATCTAAAGGAGGGGCTCTAATCCTAATAAAATCTCAGGCACTTTTAGTATTAAAAACCCCATTATTGTTATTCACCCAGAGTAAAACATCTTGACCCTCTTTTCTCCTAGCCATAAATTGATAGAGGTCAGAAGCTTTTTGATGACCCACAAGATTTTCCAATAACAAAGTATCCCGCCCATTTTCAATACGACAATCTTTGATTTTTAATATAGGATTTCCAGTCACAGGAAAAATGCCACTAAGTGGGCCCCCCTCCTCCCATTTATCATACAAGAAAGAAATATTACCATCTTTTACAGTCCATTGAGAGCCATTTAACACATCTGGGATAGTATGAGCAATAGATTTCCAAAAACGGGTACCCTTGTTTGGCACCAAGAGGGATAAATGATTATCTTTAACATATTTGCCTCTAAAGAAATCAGCCCATAAAGACTTATCCTGCATGAGCCTCCAAGCAAATTTCATATGAAGGGCACGTTGAATATCCCCAAGGTCCCGAATACCCCCTTCATTAGTAGGTCTACAAATATGCTTCCAGGAAACCCACTTCCTCTTACCTTTGCCATTAGTATCACCCCAAAAGAAAGAGTTAAGAATCTTATTCAAAACCACAAGCACAGCATTAGGGACATGTAACACAGCAAGAAGATGAACAGCCATACTAGATAAGACATGACGCAAGAGAATAATACGACCACCTACCGAGAGTATTTTCATCTTCCAACCAGCAATTTTTTTATTAACTTTCTCAAGCAAATCAACAAAATGAATCACCTTAAGTTTACCCACCACTATAGGCATACTCAGATATTTAAAAGGAAAAGACCATTCAGAAAACCCAGTGAGACGAAGAAGAGCATGTTTCCTGGATACTGGAATTTTATTAGAAAAATAAATAGCACATTTATCCTTATTGAGAGATTGACCAAACCAATTTTCATAAAGCTTTAAAACTTTCATCAAATTCCTCAGAGACCGATTACCACTATTTGCAAATATAACAATATCATCAGTATACATAAGGTGGGAAATGAGAGGAGTACCTCTAGCTTGAGTGAACTGACCAATTTTACCATTCACAAAATTCTGATTGAGAAGTCGAGAGAGCACCTCTTGCATAATGATGAACAAGTAAGGAGAGAGAGGATCCCCTTGTCTCAAACCACGCTGGCCCTTAAAGAATCCCAAAGAAGTGTCATTCATCATGACAGAATACTAGGGGGAGGAAATACATAGCTTAAGAAGAGCACAGACATGATTAGAAAAATCAAAATTAGACAAGACATGTAACAAAAAATTCCAATCCACTCTATCATAAGCCTTAGACATATCAAGTTTAACCAAAACATTGCCCCCGTTAGTTTTTTTATTTATAGAATAAACCATCTCCTGGGTAAGACTAATATTCTTAAAAATACTACGACTCGGGATAAACGCCCCTTGTTCTTGAGAAATCATCTTAGGGAGCAACTTCGTCAGACGGCTCACAATAATCTTGGCACAAATCTTATAGATACAGAGCAAAGGCTTATAGGCCTAAACTTGTCAAAACCAGAAGGTTTGTCCACTTTAGGAATTAAAACAATGGAAGAAGAACAGTAAAATCTAGGAAGCGAATTATTATGAAAAAAAATCAGCAATAGCTTCCAAAATATCATCTTTAACAATATCCCAACAAACTCAAAAGAAACCCGACCCAAAGCCATCTGGACCAGGGCTACTATCAATAGGAATACTGAAAAGAGCATCTTTAACTTCCTCCATAGAAGGAATGCTGCAAATGACCCCATTCTCCACTTCAGAAATGGATGAATCAAATCACTCAAACAAGGCATATCATGACTACTACTATGGCCCAAGAAATTTTGAAAATAGTCAATAGCAGCCTTATGAATATCAAGAGGAGTATGCAAAATAGTACCATGCACCAAACGCATATCATTAACCCGTTTATGGATCTTTGCATTCAAATACGCATGATAGAACTTAGAATTTTGGTCCCCATCTTTCATCCAAATTTTCTTGGCCAAATGAGATAGCCGAGTGTCCTCTCTATCCATCCAGGTGAATAACTCCAACTTAGAGGCTACGAGATCATTCTCATCCTCTTCATTGAAACAAACTTGAAGACGATTTTCCAGAGAGTCAATACGATTTTCTAACTCTTTAATAATGACCGTAGTTCTACCAAAAACACTATGATTCCACTCTTTCAAAGCCACCCTAACCCTTTTCAGTTTATACGATAAATTATTTAGACCAATACCAACCCTCTCTTGATTCCAAACCCCCTTCACAAGACTAAGAAAATCAGAATGATCAGTCCACATAAATTGGAAACTGAAGGAGCTAGGACTATACCTGAGAGGATCCTCATCCATTTGGATTACCAACGGGAAATGATCAGAGGTAGTGCGAGCCAACACCTGGAAAAAAATATTGGGAAAACAATTAAGAAAATTAGAATCAATAAAACATCAGTCTAACCTTGCCCATTTGCAAGCCAAACCGCTTTGACCATTGCACCAAGTCATCTTCTGCCCTTTGGAACACATGTCCATCCAGCCACAATTACGAATACACTGGTTGAATTCTTCCATGGCCACAAAAGGTCGAGGGAGACCACCTCTTCGTTCCGAATCATCTTTAATAATATTGAAATCACCACAAATCACCCACGGGAGATTACCACTACTAGAAGCCTCTAGATCCGCCCAAAGAGCTTGCCTCTCAAGATGATTACACTTAGCGTAAACAATAGATAGAAGGAAAATATTTCCATTCTCTTCAACTTTCACAGACAAGTGTTGATTTGAACTAGCCAACCAATGAACGAAAACTTCCGAATTCCACAGCAACCAGATTTTCCCACTTTGTTCTTCATTAGTGATAAAAACCTCACAATTTAATTGGCCCAAAAAATTTGGAATTTTATCCTTTAACATGAAAGGCTCAGCCAATGCAATAATCTTTGGCTTATATTTTTTAATAATTTTTTTCAACTGCTGTTGAGAAGAGCCAACTCCCCTAATATTCCAAAAAATAATGGGACTAATCATAGATTAAATTTAGATGGGCGAATAACCACCCTAGTAGAATGCCTTTTTTGAAACTTACTTGGGCCATCCGAATCACTACAATAATCCTTATTCAAGTCTGCCTTGAGATTGTCTCACTCAACTTCAGGATCTGATTGAACATTAACAGCTAAAGCCATAACATTATCCATATCAGCTCCATCATTTGCACTGCCAATGTTGACATCTCACCTTGGGCCTCATACCTACATATACTCTCCCATTGATCCACATTTGCCTCAACTTGTGAAGCCCTCTATTCGGCTAATTGAAAGGAAGCTAAATCCACTGAGTGCACAGCAGACGAGCTCCCCTCATGTCCCCCGTAATGCAAGACCATTTGATCATCACCTTGGCCCACAACATGGCCCACACTTTGACCCCCTAGCTGAGTCTCGTAAACCACGGGCTGGACGCCGTCCAAGAGCCCTTTCATTGGACTTAGGATAGGCTCATGTCCTGTAGTCGTAGAACCCACTTGATCATCATCTCCTTCACGTCGCCCAGTATTCTGTACACCCGCCGTATCCGAAACTTCATGAGCTCCTGTATGCTCGACCATGACTTCATTAACAGCAGATTCCCCATGTACAATCTCAGCATCCCCCCGCAAATCATCCTCTTTATTTTTAGTGTCTTTTCCTGGAGCTTTGGCAAATTCTCTTCTAGCGCTTCCGTTTCATTAACAATCCCTTCCACCTCTTTTATTTCACCCTTTTTAACCTAGATTTTCCGCCCCTGCACCTTCTTAGCTTGATCATTTCCATTTTGGTAGGTTTTTCCATTGTTCCCCTGGCACTTACAGACAACACAGTATGCGGGCAAGGTCTCATAGATAATTTCCTGCCTCCTACTCCCCTGCAAACCAGGCTTTCCAACCCAAAAGCATGAAATGGGATCTTTTGAAGAGTCAATTTCAAGGCAAACCTTTGCCCCATCTGTCCGAGTTGCACAAGTAGTAGCATTATCCCTCCGAATGAATTTGCCTATGGGCGCTGTCAACTGCTTCAACATGGATTCATGAAAAAAATTTGGGGGAAGCCCAGGAAGAAATATCCAAACCGAGACACATGATGGTTCAAGTGCTTCATCAAACTCCGGAGTCCAAGCAAAAGGCCTGTATGGAGTCCCATTCACGTCACAAGATTCTCAGAAAGGGCTTTATTAAAATCTCCTTCAGTGGACATGCGGACAAAAACATGCCTAGGACGTTGCATGGCAGAAACCACTGGCATGGATGAGAGTCCCCACTGGCTACGGATGAATGCCCTCACTGCATCAAGAGAAGGTCTTTGCCTTAAGAACTTTAAAACCATGGAGAAACAGAAAGGTTGGACCGTCCGCTCGACCTCCTCTGCCGAAAACATAAAACAAACTTCACCATCGATAATTTTCGATTGACGGAATGGAACTGTTATCTCCGGCAGCGGCTGAGGCACTGCAGAGATCACATCAACAAAAGATTGAGGCTGGCCAGCAGGAGGCATCAATGCACCCGCGGCTGCCATGTAGGCGACGTAGACCTAGGGCGTAGAAAAAAAAAAAAAAAAATCCAATACACTTCTATTGCAAAGCCTCCATGTAATTATGTTGAAGCTCTTTCAAATTTGACTTAGCTGAGTGGGAATGATTATTTTCAAGAATGTATTCCCATTCTTGAACTTGATCCCTTAGAACATCTAACTTAAAAATATTCCCAAAAATTTGGGCATTCCAGCTTCTCAATGCAAACTTTAGCCTTTTAATCTCAATTCAATTACAACCAACCTCCCATGAACTCCTTACAGATGAGATTTGAGTAAGATAACCACATCCATTGGAATTTAAATGAAGAATGACCAGCTCTTCCTCCAAGATGTTCTGAATTAGTATAAGGGAATGATCTAAACAAGTTCTTTCTAATGTTTTAAAGAGAATGAGGGAAATTTTGATAACCAATTACAATTGACTACGGCTTTATCTGATCTCTCCCAAATTCTCCTCTCCTTTTTATTGCTCTACCATGTGAATTTTGAACCCACAAATGGCATATCCATTAAAGCACATTGTCAATAAAATGAGTGAAGTCCAATTTAGAAGCAAATGAAACATGAACACCACCCAATTTTTCATCATCCTATTTAATGATTGAAATCCCCCACAATATCCAAGGCATGTTGACCACTGTGAGATTAGTGTTGTCTATTAATCTCAGTTTTGGTTGGTCTATCCACTAAATTGACATTCAGAATGCTTTTTTCCATAGTACTCTCACAAAGGATGTATAGATGTCGCAGCCATCGGGTTTTAAACACCCTCAATATCTCATTTGTATTTGCAAGCTTAAGAAAGCTTTGTATGTCCTCAAGCATGCACCCCGGGCTTGGTTCTCCCATTTAAGAAACAAGTTTATTGATATTGGCTTCTCTAACACTAGGTTTGATTCCTCTTTATTCATTTACAAATCGGATTCAGTCATCACTTATATTCTTATTTACGTTGATGATATATTCATCCCAAGTTCAATTTCTGTTGCTATTTCTCACTTGCTGAATGCTTTTAAGCATCAATTTGCTGTCAAAGACTTAGGTCCTCAGCATTTCTTCTTTGGTATAGAAGCAATTTCATCCAATAAAGGTATACTTCTCTCTCGGCACTGTTATACACAATATTCTAAAAATGGACAAGTATGCTTGTAGCCAAACCTGTGTGTACACCTATGGCTACTACTACCAGCCTATCTGCCTTTGAAGGAGAAATTCTTGACGACCCAACTCTCTATAGAGGCCTGATTGGTACTCTCCAATTTCTAATGATATTTCTCACTTGTTGAATACTTTGAAGCATGACTTTTCTGTCAAAGAATTAGGTCCTATGCATTTCTTCTTTGGTATAGAAGCAATTTCATCTAATAAAGGTATACTTCTCTCTCAACAATGTTATACATGATATTCTATAAAAGGACAAGTATGCTTGTAGCCAAACCTGTGTGCATTCTCATGGCTATTACCACTAGTGTGACGCCCCTGTCCCGGATAGGGTCGGAGATTTACCAACCGTCACCTAAAATCATATCTCACGGTATAGATATAATCTCAAATATCTCAATTACACGTAGATCTCAACTGTTTTAACCCAACTACTCTAAATAATTAACTAGGAACACCACAATTCTTAATATAAATGTCAACCTCTCAACATACCACATCATCATAACACAACAAGTTTATTGAATAAAATTCTCCAACAACCATGGCATCATTTTGTACTTAATCCACTATGCTCACATAGTCTTATCCATGTTTTCTATTCTTGATCCTTAACTGAAACATCCAAAATATTTGAAAATATTGTAAAGATAAGTGGTGAGTTATCAACAACTTAGTAAGTAGAGAACATATACTAGTATGTAAACATGAGTCTTTTCATAGAGTTCAGAATGCAGAAACAAAACATTTCGGTTTCAATATGTAGATCTCAAAAACGTGTTATTAGGATATCAGAGCGACATTTCAAACTGTTCATATTAATCTTTGGCATAATATGACTGAATATCATTATCTTATCTTATCATATCATCATATCATATCAGAGACCATATTTAACCCTCGTGGTAAGGTTGTGCTATCCCCGGTAGCCAAACCAGGCAATATCAGAATGTAAATCTTCCCCTTATTCATTCTCAGAGACTCGAGTGTGCACGCAAGAAAAATCACACAGAAAAGTCACTTTGTTTCTAAAGTGGGTGCATTCATATCAGAGATGTTGGTACCAACCATATAACAGAATCAGAATCATCATATCAGAACCAAAAACATAATCAGATACAGAATCAAAACAGAATTAGAATTTCATGCCAAAGGTTTTTCAGACACCATATCAAATCAAACAGAATACTGAACAGATTCATATCATTTTCACATATCAAAACAGATTCAAAGCATCTTCATATAACAACTACAAATTTCCAATTTTCATATTCGCTCTTTCTGCATAGTTTAGAAACAAAATGCTAAACTTTTTGCTCATGTCTACACCAGTTATGTCAGAAAATATTTTATCTTTTATACATATTTCATGACTAATGCTGAATACATAACTAAGATTCTTTCCACATTTCTTTTCAAAACATATTATGCATATTTTTCACAAATCAACCTCAGGTCATTTTCTTTTTATGCAAAGTCTAGCATAGGAACTCCACTTACCTGGACCTTTTAACTTCTCTGAATTTTCTCACAATAGTGCCAAGGGAATATCAATCATTACCTATTAAATAGTTATGTAACTTGAGTAAATTTTCAATTGAACACATACTTCTTAATTAAAACTTGAGATATAAAAATCTATATTTCCTTAATGTTTAAAAATTCTCAGAATCCTAAAATATCGTCACTTCCCATAATACCATGATATCCACTTATTTTGTCCCACTAATCGATTAAACTCTAAAATATTCTCCACCCCAACATCTATTTCTCTTGATTTTTATCATAGGAAATAATCACAAATACTAAATTCTATGGTTAACACTAACTTGTAAATGAGTGTTTTTGTAAGAGAAATACTTTAACTACAAAAGAATTATGCAAAAATAAACTCATAAACTAATGCGGTTTCATGCAATATGTCAGATTGTAACGTTACTTTTATTGTAAAGTAGATCTAACGGATCGTATGAAATCATATCAGTTTGTAGATTTATTTTTGTGTACTCTCATTGTATACGAAACACTTCTCTTTATGTAAATCCTACCTTAAACACATCACTGGTTATTTCACGTACAAGTTTTACATTATATAAGGGAGGTTAGCCCTTTTCAAGAATAGTGTGCTTTCGGTGATGGTGAGTTGTGACTGGAGGTGTGGGCATGATGGTGGTTCACAATGGTTAAAGACTAGGCACTAGCTAGGGAGAGTTGGGAGAGAGAACAACATGAGGGAGAGAGACTTGATGTTGGGAAGAGCAGAGAAGAGTTGCTAGTGCCGCCATGGTGCAAGGCAGTGGCCGAACAGGGTGGGGATTTCGGTTTGGGTGGAGCTGGTGATGCAGGAGAATCCCAGTTAGATGATGCTGAGTTTTCAGATTGCACGTTGATTGCACTAAAATACCTTGAGGTGGCAGATCAGCGCAAAGATGATAGGAAATCATGATCTTTCCTTGATTGGGGAATCTTTGGGAATGTTTCGGTATTTTGACCATAACTTTGGCTACGGGTATCAGAATCGTGCATATGACCCCAATTTGGAAAGCTTTTTTCGGTACACACATCTAAATCACCTAACTATGCTTTGTGTGTATAATTTTCGAGGCCAAAATCCACTGTTTTCCCCTCTAGATCCCTATTGTTAGTTATTTTTTTGCCTTTTATGGTATAATTTTATTTATCATTTAGGAAGTGATCTTGAACCCAATTTAGGCCAGATTTGGAGTGAATTACTTCTTTTATTACGTTTTTATTTTTGGTGTGATTATTGAAATTTTGCTATCTTTGGTAAAATTCTGATGTTGTCGATTTTCATTTATTACAGCCTGGCTTGTGGGTTGATTTCGTCATTATTAGATTTTCACAATTTAGTCATGCCTTAACTCTCATGATCGATGATAGAAACATTTGCATGGTGGAGAGAAGAAAAGCGGTCATCAAGGTGGAGATTGATAGATCGAGTTGAACTACTTGCACTTAAGAAGAAGAAAATCGGTATGGAAATTATAAAATTATATCTTGATGGCATAAATGCAATGCTGCAAGACTATTTCTAAAATTTTCAAAAGGAAATTAAGTATATGTAAATAGACTAATAATAGTTTAGTATGTGTAAACATCTTAGTATTACTACCATAGAAAATTAAATATAGAAAGAGTTAGGCACGACTATTGAAATAAGTCTAATATAATAAGTTAATAACACATAATACTAATTTACTAAAGTATAATAACATGCAATTAGACACTAGAAAGTCTAGTATATAATTAAACTAGAAATAAGTTAGGCACTAGTATAATATAATAACATGTAATACTATAGTTAACATGTAATTAGACATTAGAAATAATTCTAGTATAGAAATTTGGAATGTTGTTGGAAATTTGGAATTGGAACATTTAATTTAGTCTTCTTTTCTTCGAGCACAACTTATTTCTTTTATTGTTGTTGGGTTTCTTTTTTTGTTGTAACGAGAACTTAGAAAACGTTGGTTGTTGTTGTAGTTGGGAAGTTGATTGTGTTTCAGCTGTTTGAAACTTATCGTGAATGATTTAGTTTTTCAGTTTTTGTTATTGTTTAGTAAAATTGAAGTGAATCAGCCGTGAATGATTTAGTTTTCGAAAAAATTAAAATTTGAAATTCCACAAAAAATTGGCTAAATATGAAGCTAAAAAAAAGCCCAAAAAGCCCAATCCGACTCTAGGCAGATCGGGGCCTATACAAGTCAGAGTCGGAGTCGGACTTTAGGGATTCTGACTCCAACTTGGTCGATGCTCATCCCTCATTACAACAAATTTTAGTTTTTGTGACAGATGAAACCATTAGAAAAAAACCAATCCATCACAAAATATTTTTTGTAATGGTTAAAAACCATCCATGTACCGACACAACAACCATCACAAAAAATATTTTTTATGGCGGTTTATTACCCAACATTCAATTGAAGGTTTGAACATGATCAACTTTTGGTGACGGTTGATTTCCACCACAAAAGTACGTTCAAACGTATCAATAAATGTTCGCATGTTACTAAACTTCAAATGTATAAATCTACATTCAAACATAACAATTCAAAGTCCGATTGTAAAGATAGTATAACGTTTGAACATGAATTTAATAATGTTCGAACGTAGATATGATAATGTTTGAATGTCAATAGTTCACATTCAAACATGAACTTAAAAATGTTTGAACGCCCATATCTTAAACTTTTGAGTGTGAAGATTATAATCTTTTAATAAGAATTCGACAATATTAAAATATCATTAATTTTAATTTTTAAACTTATTATTTATATTATTTAAGGTAAAATAAAACATACTTTCATATTTGAACATACAAATGTTAATCCACCGATCGGCAATTCCAACTCTGATTCTCTAGAGTTCTCTCCAGCACGCTAGTAGTGCTCATAAAACCCTCCACACTCTTAAAACCACTGCTTCCTTTTCAACAATGGATATGAAACAACTGATCCACCAAACAGAAGGACTCTCTTGGAACGACCTCCAACTATCACCTGGTACTGATTCTACAAAAGAAGAAAATGAATTAGCACTTATAGGTAAGATAGTGGCAACACGTCCAATGAACCGAATCACCCTGCATGCATCCTTTCGTGTGGCATGGAGTTTTATCAGCAAGTTTCATATAAAAGACTTGGAAGAAAACCTCTTCCTTTTCACATTTCAAAATGCAGTTGACAAACAGAGAATTTTCAATCAAATTCCCTGGAACTTCAAAGGGCATCTACTAGTTCTCAAAAGCTGCCCAGCAACAACCACATCGAAAGAGATCCAGCTCAACTCATCACCATTTCACATACAAATACATGGGCTCACTAGAAACCATATGACAGAAGAAAATGCAAAGAAAATAGGTAATGCCATGGGTAATTTCCTAGATGTGGACACTGATCATCTCTTTGGATTAGCCAGTAAAAAATTCATCCGTATCAGAGTAGACATAGATATCACAAAGCCACTGAAACAAGGCTTTTGGGAACCAAGGGATTTGAAATGTGACTCGTGGGTTTCTTTCAAGTATGAACGCTTATCGGACATTTGCTACGGTTGTGGACGAATTGGGCACTCTCAGACTTTCTATAACTCACGGGGATACTAACAAAGGGCAGACGCCATTCAGACCTTGGCTTCGTGCAGAATCCCCAATGTTCATGATGGCAACCTCAACTCACAGTGAACAAGAAAAAAGTCCTAGCCATTCTATGAGCAATTACCAACGGGAAGGAAGAAAGCAGGGGAATGAAATCACAGAAATGGACATTTCGGATTGCTTGGCCCTAACATCAACCATGCCTCTCGCAGTTGAATTTCAATATGGGAAAGGGAAAGCAATATTAACAGAGGAAGAAATCTCTGTAAGGGGGAACTTGTTTGTTCGAGGAGTTTGCGAGGAGGAACCGGATCTCCACCAAATCCCAGACCAAGGTGTGGACAGAAACTTACCCATTCGGAAACAACCGACCAAAGTCCGTTCACTCATCTCAAGCTCTTATCTAAACGAACGCCATTGCAAGCCCCACTTGGAAACAATCGAAAAACAGAGAAAGGAGTATGTTAGCTTCGGAATATTGACGGGACAAGAAATCTCTCAGCTGCTATCAGCGTCTCCGATGCTTTCCTCAACCTCAAACAGTGGTCTTCTCGGCAGCAAGACTCTAATGGTTTCAATGGTGGAGATGAATTCATCGACTGTAGACCACAGTAAATCCTCAGACGAATTAATGGATTCCCCAACCACCAGGCGAAACCCATTCAATCCGAGTAAAATCTCCTCTGCGCAGATCTATCAAGATCCCGACCCACCAATCATCCAAGCTGGGAAGATCGCTTCAGCAATTACTCTCCAGGATCTTTGCAGTGAAGGCAAACGGAACAAATCAGAGAATTCATTCCCCCCAATTGAAGATCTGGTTGATAGTCGGTCAAAGGATAAAAGTGATAGCTTTATGCTAACTCCCAACCACGGGTCTTCGTTGACCGAATCCATTGATGCAAGGCACGTGAATAGCCTTATGCAAACAGACAACCACGAGCTTTCCGTTAAAGGCCTATGGACAAAAGGTGCCAACCCAACTCAAATGACTACCTCGGCCCAAATCCATGCTTGGAAGGATGTCTCTCCTCAAAATGCACGGAATCTGTGGAAGCCAGCACTGAGTTGTCCGAACACCAGCCCATCCATCAAATACAAACCGATTCACCTTATTTCCTCTCCAGTAGAACCTCTTCACCCATCTGCACCGAGAAAGCCAGGGCCCACAATAAGATATGTAGCAAAACTCAATTCCTCTTCTTCTCATGATGGTCCTCTAGCGCATGATTTATCTTATAAATCCTCAGGCTCCACCATCTCACTTGTACCCATCACTGGGTTGGAAGCTTCACAAAAGAGAACAGCTACTATAAGCATTCAGGAAATAACTCCACTGAAAATAAAAGCACAAAAGACCTCAGAGACAGGTTTACTAAAGCTAGAGAGCAACCCAAAAATCACGGAAGATGAGGAAATGGAAGCGGCAGTTTCGCTCCTATCTATCAAAGCAAAAACAAGGAAAATCAAAAAAGGAAAAGATGCCACTAGAGCTAAACCATACACAAGAGCTGCATCCAAGGCTTTGCTATCCGATAAATCCAAAACAGCTGAAGAAGCAGGCTCTACCATGCCTCCAACAGCCTCATGAAGTCCTTGGTATGGAATTGCAGAGGACTAGCCCGCCCCAAAGCAATTAGAAATATAAGGGCTTTTATAAATAAGTTTAATCCGGATATTATCTTTTTGTCGAAAACCATAGTGTCAAACAACAACACCACTGCTATTGTAAATAGGTTAGGTTTCCACCATTTTGTGCATGTTCCTGCCTCAGGGAAAAAAGGAGGCCTTTTGTTACTATGGCGACTGGGTGTGGATGTAGAACCGGTCCACCTAAATATTAATGCAATATCTATTTTGGTTTACTCTGACCCTCCAAATATTTCCTGGTTAGCAACTTTTGTTTATGCTCCAGCTCAATGGCAATATAAGGTGGATTTTTGGAATCATTTGAGCTCAATACATAATTCATTTTCGGGCCCTTGGCTATGTATTGGAGATTTCAACGACATATTAAGCCAACAAGACAAATCTGGCGGGAGACCAGTTGCGTCCTCCTCCATAGGTGGCCTGCAAAACCTTATGGATTCTTATGGACTTATCGATGTCGATTTTTCGGGTCCAACTTTCACATAGACAAATAATCGGAATGGAAGAGCATTGATAAGAGAACGTCTGGACCGAGGAATAGCAAATGAAAAATGGCCTTTACTTTTTCTGGATGCCACTATCCAACATATAAACTCCTCAGCTTCAGACCACAATCCCCTCTTACTCAATACTATGAAGGAAAGGAAAAACGGATCCCCTTTTAAATTCGAGGAGCTCTGGACACGGGAGCCGTTCAGAAACGTCATCATTCAAGAGGCTTGGAATCATCCATTTCAAGGGAACCCAGCTTTTATTCTATGCAACAAAATCAGGGAAACAAAAAAGGCTCTCAAGCACTGGAATAAACTCCACTTCGGGAAGATTCAGACAAACATTAAACAACTCGAAATGGAATTAAGCAATATTCAGAGACAACCTGCAAAACCAGTGGAGCATCGAGAGAGAGAAATTCCTTCACCAAAAGCTTCAAGAACAACTCAAAAATGAAGAAACTCTCTGGAGACAGAAATAAAAAATCAACTGGCTAACTACGACGGATTTAAACACAAAATTCTACCATTTGTCAACAACTATACATCGCAGAAGGAACGGGATTGACTTTATCAAGCTTAGCCCAGGTAATTGGACGATGGATCAGGCTGCTATAGAATCTATTTTCATAGATCACTTCACATCCATTTATACCTCCTCACATCCAATAATTCCAGAGGAGCTCGAAAACCTTTTTGAAAAACAGATTTCAGAAGAAGAAAATAATTCTCTTACTGCTATGCCATTAGAATCTGAAATCTATGGAGCTCTCCAGCAAATCCCGAACCACAAAGCTCCAGGGCCAGATGGAATGACTGCGCTTTTCTATAAGCATTATTGGTTCATCATCAAAAGAGAAGTGATAGCGGCTGTCCAAAACTTTTTTAGAAGTGGGAAACTTCTGAGACAGATAAACCATACCATATAGCCCTCATCCCAAAAATAGCAAGCCCAGATTCTCCTCAGCACTACCGGCCGATAAGCCTCACAAATGTCATCTACAAACTCATCACAAAAATTCTCGCAAATCACCTCAAAAAATCCCTCCCTTCCATTATCTCCCATTTCCAAACAGCCTTTGTTCTGGGCTGTAACATCAAAGAAAATTCTATAATTACTCATGAGATGTTCCACTATCTTAAGCACCATAAAGGGAGGAAAGGACAAATGGCCATAAAGTTGGACATGGAAAAGGCTTTTGATCTTATAGAATGGAGTTTTCTTTATCCAGTCATGAGAGCTTTGGGATTTAACTCGACCTGGATAAACCTCATAAAAGAATGCATTTCAACGGCTACTTTCTCAATTCTTATAAACGGCTCTCCAAAAGGTTTCTTCAAAGCACAGAGAGGCCTTCGACAAGGTGATCCCATTTCACCTTTCCTGTTTATTTTATGCACGGAAGTTCTCTTAAGACTATTGGCAAGATCAGAAGCCCGGAAGAAGATAGAGGGTATCAAAATCAGCAGAGAAAGCCCCCAAATCTCTCATCTCCTATTTGCAGATGATTTAATCATTTTTGCAAAATCAAAGGCAAGATCAGTACAGGCGATTAATGAAGTTCTAGGAAAATATCAAGCATGGTTGGGACAGCGTGCAAACCAAAGTAAGTCTTCTATTTTCATTACTCAAAACACCAGTCAGGCGACAAGACGGATGCTCTCGAAAAATATGCCATATAAAGAATCATCATCAAAAACAAAATATTTGGGACTACTGACAACTTTTGGGAGATCCAGGAAAGAAGATTACAAAGAAATGCTGGAGAAAATAAACAAGCGTTTTGATGGCTGGAAATCAAAAGTACTTTCTCAAGCGGGTAGAACCATGCTCATCAGAACAGTCGCGGGGACTATACCTACCTATCAAATGGCGACACATTTGATTTCGAAATCAATCTGTAAGAAATTGGACAAGAGCTTCAAAAATTTCTGGTGGGGCAAATCAAAAGAACAAAAGAACAAGTTTTGTCTAAAATCATGGAAAACTATCTGTCAGCCAAAGAAAGAAGGGGGCCTGGGATTACCCCTGATGGGAAATATGAACATAGCCTTACTAGCAAAGACTAGATGGGAAATGAGCAAGCCTAGTAATAGTCTATGGCACTCTTTGCTCTCAAAGAAATATCTTCAATCAACGGATTTTGAATCAGTTTCTCAAAGGGTAACGGACTCAAGCCTCTGGAAAGGAATTTTCAAGACAAGATCATTGCTGGAAAAAGGTACATGCTTTAAAATTGTAAATGGCCTGACTGTGCGAGCTTGGCAAGATCCTTGGATTCCAACTCTGGAAAATTTTAAACCTCAACCCCTCATTCATACAACGGAAATCTCTCCCTCACTAAAGGTATCAGACCTGATCATCCAGAATAATAGAGTTTGGAATCTCCCCTTATTAACATCCTTATTCCAACAGGAAAGCATAAATGAAATCTTGAAAATTCCTCTTGCAAATCCAAGCCTTTGTTTGGATAATCTCTTCTGGACAAGATCTCAAAATGAAAAATTTTCTGTAAAAAGTGTCCACCATCTCGCCTCGTCTATTGCTAGCACTGCCAGAGAAACTATTCTGAATATCCCATGGAAGAAGATTTGGAACCTCAAAATCCATGATCGTCATAAGTTGTTCCTATGGAAGATACTTTGGGACATTCTGCCCACGAGAGAACGACTTAGAAGATTCATTCCAAGTATACCATCCATAAATTGCCCACTCTGTAACGAGTCTGAAGAGACCTTTCTGCATCTCTTCATTGAGTGCCCCATCTCTAGAATTCTCTGGAATCACAGTAAATGACCATTAAATTTATCAGCTTTGGGAGTAGTTTCAATGCCAGATTGGATCCAGTGTATTATACACCCCAAGCAAAAATTAAGTCTGGCCTCTCAAGAAGAGCACCCCTTCAAAATCTTTGCTGGGCTGATTCTAGATTTTATATGGCGACTCCGGAATGACCAAATACACAACCCTAAAGATCTTTCTCTCCAGAATCTCTCAAAGCAACTAAATCTTTCTTACCAAGAAAATTTACATGCATGGAAAGGAAAGGGCAATACAAAAAAAGAGAAAGTATGGGAAAATCCATCGGGGAACCACATTAGCATATCTTTTGATGCAGCAGTTAGGAACTCATTTTCACTAGTCTCGGCAGTCAGCAGAGACTCAACAGGGGAAGTCATTGAAATCTAGACTAAGCGCAACCTAACTACAACCCCGGTGATCGCAGAGGCTCTTGCGGCAAAGCTAGCTCTCAAAATGGCGGAACATCTCAACCACCCCAATATATTGTTAGTTAGGGATTCTCAGTTGGTCATCTCCTTCATTTATAAAGAGGAACAAATTTGGCAAATAGAAACAATTACAGATGACATCGCAGCCTTGTCGGAAACTCAACATCGCTTGGGTTGGAAATTCCACAAGATAGATCGATCTCAAAATCGACTTGCACACTCAGTAGCGCAATGGGCAGCTACAAACTCGCTGTTTGGTAGCATTCCACTAGAAATTATTCCTAACTCTATTTTGTATATTGATAGTGGGAAAGACCCTCCTTGATGT
>QEOT01009286.1:242716-368091 GCA_003123785.1 Pterocarya stenoptera | reverse complement strand
CTACAAAATTCAAAATTATGATGATTTTTCCAAAAATGGAAAAATCTAAATTATTGTATGAGAAATAAATACATAAATAAACAAGAATCCTACCAAAAATTTGGCAAAAATCAAAATCAAAATTATTTCCAAAACTTGAAACCAAATATTTACTAATAAGGAAAAAATGAGTATAAATATATAATTTGATGGAAAATAACTAATATTACTCTTAGTCCAAGGAAGATATTAAGATTTTCCATCCATATTTGTACAGATTCATCTTCTTAATGTAGTATTTCAATGCAATCAATGTAATTCTAAACTTTCTTGCCTCGATCTTTTGGATGTCCAATTAGGCCAATATTTGTCTCCCTTTATTGTATTGTCCCAATGATCATGAAAAAATTAAAATTGATTTGATCGGCTCGAAATAAAATAATATTGAGCACCTTATACTCCAAAACTAAGTTTATTTCCCACATCTCAAATCCAAAAAAACTATTTTGCATAGAAGAATTTGATAAAAAATCTTCAACTCCAAGAAAATGAACAAAGTTAATTGTCTCATAAGTTGTTTCATGATCTTCAAATTTCAAAACTTAGTCACCATTTTATTTTTCCAAGTTTTCTACGTTTTCAATAAAAATAGTTACCTCATCCACTAGGTTATCTTCATCAGGATAGGTATCGTAGATTGGTATAGAGTTCCACCTTATGGAAGAATATCCATCCTCAAACTCTTCTTCCTTAGAGTAGTAAATCCACTCAACCTCTTGCAATAAATTTATGAAACCTTCAGCTTGAAGAGTACCAAGAAATTCTTGTAAATCAACTCTGAAACTGAGGTTTCCATGATGCTCCTCCCTATCACCGTACTCCAAAATAGAGCACGCTTGTGATACTGGTTCTCAAAACTAGAATCGGAATCGTGATATTCCATCTCATGATCCCCAATATCCTGCGCCATTAGACGTTGGGTTAACTCTACAACCTGTCTCTGCAAATCCTCAATCATCACATCCTGAACGACACGATCACAGTGCGAGACTTCCTCGTTCGGAACCTGCCCACGACGACTATGATCACGACCACTAGCCATGGAAACTGATGAGATATAACCCCAAGAAAGATGCTTAAGCTCTTATGCCAACTGATTAGGGGTGGGCAGCGGGTACCCGCCCCCGCTGCCCCGCCCGGTTTCCGCCCCGCCCCGGCATGGGCGAACGGGCTACCCCGCACCACTCATGCGGGGGCGGGGGCCCCCGCCCCGCATGGAGCACCCCATGAGGGGGCGGGGGGCGGATTGACCCCAGCGGGGCCCCGCCCCCGCCCCCCTCCGCACTTCCTCCATTTTTAGTATAAAAAATTATTATTTTTATTATTTATATAAATAATTTATATAAATATATTGTATATAGATATATACAATTTGTAAAAAACTTGAATTCAACTTCAAGTTAATGGATTGCCTTGGTTTCCTAGGCTAACTATTATATAGGAGGTTAAGACAATACAATAATGATAATTAAGCAATGTGGGACTTAGTGTATTGCCATGTGAGACTTAGTGTTAAGTCCCACATTGCTTAACTATCACTACTGTATTGCATTGGCTTCCTATATAATGGTNCCCCCCGGGGGGGGGGGGGGGGGGGCCCCGCCCCGCCTCCCGGAGGCGGGGGACGGGGTATAAAACCCCTCCACCCGCATGGTGCGGGGCGGGGGGTGGGGAGGGGGTGCCCCCGCCCCGCACCATGCGGGTAGCACCCCTACAACTGATACAGGACAGAATATCGATGATTCTGCAGGCTAGTTTCAATAGATAATTTACAGGAAAGAAGACAAGAGATTCTCGCAATATACAGAGATAACAACTCCGAATAATATTGATTAATAGTCAAATTTGAAATTATTTTATGAAGCCCACAAGCCGGATTTAAATAGCTGCAAACTTCGAAATTATGATGATTTTTTCAAAAATGGAAAAATCTAAATTATTGTATGAGAAATAAATACATAAATAAACAAGAATCCTACCAAAAATTTGGCCAAAATCAAAATCAGAATCACTTCCAAAAGTTGAAACCAAATATTTACTAATAAGACAAAAATGAACATAAATATATAATTTGATGGAAAATAACTAATATTGCCTTTAGTCCAAAGAAGATAGTAAGATTTTTCTTCCATATTTGTACAGATTCATCTTCTTAAGATAGTACTTCAATGCAATCAATGAAGAATCTGGGCTTAGATACCCCATATCAATTTGGGTTTGCATCAACTATGATCGGAATATGTCCTAGCTAAGACCACAGTATATAACTGAGGAAAATCCGCAAGCAAGCCGTGTGAAACTAGAGTATGGTCCAGCTTGGCCCATATACATGCTTGTCCCTCACGCCCATTACACCAAGTATACTTGGAACCATCAATACTAGGTTCCAACAGATTGCGGTTTAACTCTGCCTCCAATCTTTTCAGAATTGCTCCTTAAAGTATTAAAATCACCACATATCAACCACTGATTATTAAGGATAAAGATTTGTTGTAATTCATCATAGAGAATCCTTCTATCTAAATACCCACAACTCGCATAAATAAAAGAAACCATGTATGACACATTACCACAATTAATGAAACCTGTAATGGCCTGTTGATAAATGGAAACAAGAGAAAATGAAATATCATTCATCCAGAAAATCCAAATTTTACTGTATTGCTTGCATTGGATATAAGATTTTACCCTGTCAGTTGTATTGTAAATACATTAGTTTTTTTTTTATTTCACTACAACAAAAAAGACCTTTTTGGGACAATTTTGTTTTGGAATGAAATGAAAATTGTCCCAAAAAGTGAGATTTAGGTACGAATTTCATATTTCGTGCCAAAAAAATGACGGAAGATGTTTACCGTTTGAACGTATAGTTAGGGACGAAATATTTTGTCCCTAATAATGAAACCATTCGAACAGTTCTAATTCATCATTCAAACGGTTAAATTTAACCGTTCGAACGTACCAATTTCACTGTTTGAATGATGAATCAGCACTGCTCGAACGTAATTTGTAGGGTTCGAACGATAATCATATATTTTTTTTTAGAGAAGTATATTTATATTAACTAGTAATTAAATGGAATTTATCAATTAAATAATAGGAATAATATGAATCAATAATTAGTTTAGGAAATATAAAATAATACTAATTCATAATTAAATACTGAATTTACAGAACACTAAATATTTTCCATTCTAAAAATAAAAAATAAATAAATAATAAAAGATAGAAAGTACTAAGACCTCAACTCTTTGCACACTTCCTCGATTGCAGCTAAGCGTTCCTCTATCTGTGTCAGTCGAGTACTAATGGTGACTTGAGTCGCAGATATGACATCAAGCTCCACATGTAACTCAAAGATACTAGCAGTAATCTCTGTATGAAACTCAAACACAGGAGAACGAACCTCCATACGCACTACATCAATCACCATTGATGTCTGTCCTCTGATCACTGCACGCACGATCTCTGCCATGTCCTCACGAGTAGTGCTGTGTACTGATGCCTTGGCCTGTGTGAATGTCTTAGAGGCCGTTACTCTATGATCTCCCGGCTGTGCATCTCTCTGAGGATCAACCGGGTCTGGAACATGTCCACTAAGATGCAGTCTCGAGTGTCCCGTGCTGCATGAGAGGGTGGTACTGTTGATTGGTCCCATCGGCTCCCGTTTACGCTCGGCAACATCAGGCACGACACCGGCAAATAGCATAAATCGGGTGATCAGGATCCCGAATGGCAGTATATCCGTCGAAATGTATT
This sequence comes from Pterocarya stenoptera, assembly GCA_003123785.1. Taxonomy (NCBI): domain Eukaryota; kingdom Viridiplantae; phylum Streptophyta; class Magnoliopsida; order Fagales; family Juglandaceae; genus Pterocarya; species Pterocarya stenoptera. The sequence goes on along the minus strand of QEOT01009286.1, from coordinate 364,293 downwards.
GGGACTCTAATCGAATCATATCGAATATATACCCTACCAGGTCGATAGGAATGCCACGAGCGACCCGTATTATAAATTTCGTCAAATCAATGCTAACCTCTGTATTGTGCTGCCGAGTGTCAATATTATTTGCGATTATCAAATTTAGGATCTTGAAGAAAGAAGATAGATCTGCATGCTTGATGCTCTTCGTCTCGACATACTGGGGAGCATTTGGACCAACAACCAAATCCCTCACCTCATGATCAGCAAGGGCATCAACCTCATCTATATAAACTGGTGCCTCCTCCTCAGTTGAAGGATCAGACCCTCTAGGCACCACGTTCGGATATGCATCTGGCAGCCTAAGAATACCGAGATGCTCAGGGAGTCCGTCCTGTGAAAATACAACTGGAACTCCTCGGACAGAGATCCTGTATGCCCCTCCATCATCTGAGCTGGCACCATCGTGTTTTTTATAGAACTCAGCAATAATGACATATAGTAGACGGCCTGCCTTGATTCCTCCCACTCATCGAAGATAGGTCCCCAACCACGATCGCTGAAGACTGATGGCAGGGAATGACCCTCCCAAACAAGACTCTAGAAGTCAGAAAGCTTCACCTGTCGCTCTAGTAAAACAATCCTCTCGCTGCTAGGACTGATACTAGTCTCAGCTGGATTGAGTCGCTTACGTGTCGCCCGCCTTAGAAGAAGACATTATAATCAACTTGAAATTTACAATTAAAGAGCTTATCAATACAACATTAACGATAAAAATATTTAACAAAATGTGATAAATTTCTATATTAATTTAATTATAATATAATATATATTCTCGTTAGGATTTAATAGAATTACAATATGGAATAAAAATAACAATTCTCTAATATTACTAAATTTAATTATACCGTTCGAACACCTAAAATAGTGTTCAAACTGAATGCAAACCTATTTGGCTCGTATAGTTTGAACTTATAAAACAACGTTTCAACTTCTAAAACAACGTTCAAACAGTTAATTAATAAACATGTTTGGCTCATACTGTTCGAACGATATCCAAATGGAACTCAGCGACGACGCTAAGTCGACTCAGCCATTGAAATTCATGGAATCCTTCGATTCCATGGATTTTTCAACAAAGTAATACAAAGAGACTTAAATAAACCTTCCTACAATGGATTTAAGCAAATCTACGGTGAGTATTGATGGATAAATTGTTTAATCATAATTTAAACAAATAATCAATCAAAAACCTAAATTTAAACGGTAAAATAGTTAGAAAAATAGCATACCGGTGCTTAGATGAAGAGGCTTCGACTGGGTACTATTCACGACGACGAGGGTGGCTTTAAACGGTGGAGATGGACGGTTATGTTGGAGAAAACGACGTTTTGTGAGTGGTTCGGCGTCCGTGAAAATGACCGTCCGCGACAACTTATATATGTAAGAGCGTTTGAACGGATAGTTAATACGTTCTAACGGTTTACTTCAATACATTTAAATATTATACTGTATTATTTAATATATTATAATAATTTATTATATAGTAAATATTATATATTATAATATATGTTATTATATATATAATATACTATATATATTATTATATATAATATACTATATATATAGTTATTTTATTTAATATACTATATATTATATAATATTTAATATATTATATTATATATATAATATAGTATAAGTTATATGATGTAGTATAATATAGTATATTATATATTATATACTAGTATATATTATATAACATATAAAAATATTTTGGTGAACATATATATATGTAATTAGTATATATATGATACTATAATTAATATCTATAATTAGTATATATTAATGGTATATTAATATCTATATAGTACTATATATTATAGTACTACTTATATGATATATATAGTTAATAATATATATTGTATTTTACTTTACAATACTATAATAAATATGATATTATAGTCTAATATCAATGATGCTATATCTATTAGTTATAGTCTAACATATTATATTTTAGTTATAGTCTAATAAGATGACACTATATATGCTAGTACTATAGATGACACTATATATGACACTATATATATGTTATATATTGTCTAATATATTAACATAATATATTTTAGTTATAGTCTAATTAGATGACACTATATATGCTAGTACTATAGATGAGACAATATGTTGATACTATAAATATGTTACTTCTAATATAATTAGTATGATATTATATATTTATATATACTTTACTATAATATAATATATAATATGCTCGATTATATATTATATATGATATTACTACATTACTAAACTATTGTATCATCTAATATGTCTATATATATTAATGTTGTTCTTTTATTTAAAGGTATAGTGTAAAAAAAATATTATTAAACATTTACCAAACCGTTCGAACTGTTAATAATAAGCGTTAGAACGTTTATGAACCAGAGTGGAATGCATCCATTACCGTTCGAACGTACTATTTATCCATTTGAATGGGAAACTTTATGAGGGAAATTTTTGCCGCTCCATAGTTTCACGTTCGAACTAACCATTCGAACGAGAAATGTTATGCAAATACACAACAGAACCTCACAATCTCCCTCTCCTCCCGCAACTCTCAGTCTCTCACGAACTAGAGCTCCTTCGCTAACCAGCGCCATTCTCCCTCAATCCAGCCCCCAAATACTACTAGTTTTGATCTTACTCAATTATTCTCGGATTAATTCGTTATTTTTACTACTTTTTGGGGAGCTCCTTCGCATTGGGTACACGGCTTACATACTAATCTCCTTGCCTTTTCATCTCCCAAAACCCAGGTATACTTTTTATATTCTCATTTTGGTTTGAATATGATATTTTGCAATGTTGGAAATATGTTTGTTCTTGATATTGTTGTTTGTGTTGCTGTGAGTTCGTGATTAATGGCGCTTTTCGTTGTTGAAGACGACTGGAATCTGGAATGAACCCGTTTGAACGGTAATGTAGGCTTACTGTTCAAACGGGTATGTTATGTTCGAACATAGTTTAACATCGTTTGAACGGAAACTTATACATCAATGTATTTACAATTAGAAATTAGAATATATAAGGATAGTTGTCCATAAGGATTATTCAAAAATAGTTTTAAAATACTTAAACTAAATAAAAATAAAAATACTTAATACTAAATCTTTAAATTAATATACAAATATTTAAGACTTAATAATATTTAAATACTTAATATTTAAATTAATAAAATGAAGTATTTTAATTAAAATACTACTAAATCTTTAAATTAAAATACAAATAGTTAAGATTTAATAATACTTAAGTAATTAATTCTAAATTAATAAAATGAAGTATTTAAATTAAAATACTACTAAATCTTTAAATTAAAATACAGATAGTTAAGATTTAAGAATAATTAAATAGTTAATTCTAAATTAATAAAATGAAGTATTTCAATTAAAATACTACTAAATCTTTAAATAATACTTAATAATTATGTTTTTGTTGTATTGTTGTATAAATAATATGTTGTTATTGTTTGACATATGTTAGCATATCTTGCATTGTTTGTTCATCAAAATAAACCTTAGACCCGTTCGAGAGTTATCAATCCGGATGAATGCTTGATTGATAACTCTTGAATTGTCCAGAGTGGACAGTTTGGGATTGTAAAATCATTATCGCAAACTATCGAACTATATATGTTATCGTCCAACATTATAATTTTGGTAGATTCATCCCTTGTTCTCCGGATATGCAATTTCGGTGATAGTGCAATGACGTGTTAATTGTCAGTGCACACAACCAAACGAGCATATTTGAAAAATTATAGGAAGATGCTGCTGAAATTTTGTTGGATGTGACAAATAATAGATCATAGGTTGGCGACTATGATCTTACAATCCCGAATGGGATAGGACCAACTATCCGGTGAAAGGTGGCATACTCCTTGATTGATACATGATACATGCTTGTTTGTTGATGCACACGTGACTGTTTGTAATGAAGATAGTCGGCATGGATAAGAGTTGGATTCAAGTTAGCGATTGATTGGGTCAGAATTACAATGTATATGCTGAAGGTGTTAAGAAATTCTTGAATTTCGCATTGGGTACATGCGATAGTGATGGGCGTATTAGATGCCTATGCAGAGAATGCAGGAATTTGCATTCTCATAAGATAGACTCGGTGAGAGAGCATCTGTTTGTCGAAGGTATTGCCAAGTGTTATACTGATTGGGTCTTACACGGCGAATCATATCCAACTTCATTTGAGGCTCCACATGAAGAAGAAGAGATCGATGAAGATGTACAACCAAAGGTTGTTGGAAATGAATACGATGAGAATACAGAGCAAATGTTAGGTGACATCAGTGTGGGAATGTTTATGGATGAAGGTGACAAGGACACATCAAGTTCAAATGATGGGGGCTATAATACTTTTGGTGGAATGATTCACAGCGTGAGCTATATCCAGGATGCAGAAGACACAGTAAGTTGTCATTTACTTTTGGTGTCGATTATCTATTAAGGCTATCAATATGTTACGTGAACTGTTTAAAGAGGCACTTCCGACAAAATACTTTACCTCGTAACTTCTATGAAGCAAAAAAGTGGAAACAAGGACTCGGATTTTATTACAACGTAATACATGAATGTAAGATTGACTTTATATTATTTTGGCGAGAGAATAAGCAGTTGAACGAGTGTCCCATATGCTACGAATCAATATGGACATCGGACAAGCAAAATGTGCCGCAAAAGGTCGTATGCCACTTTTCATTGATACCTAGATTACAACGATTATTTATGTCACACGCAACGACTGTAGACATGACATGGCACTCGTCAGGTAGAATAAGGAACGATGATATTTTGTCACATCCTACTGACTCCCAGGTGTGGAAGGAATTTGATCAGGAACACCCATGGTTTGCTGAAGAACCACGTAATGTGCGACTTGGATTGGCAACAGATGGATTTAATCTGTTTCGGAACATGAGTACTAGTTATAGTACTTGGCAAGTTGTACTTATGCCGTATAATCTACCTCCATGGAAGTGTATGAAAGATCCATATTTTATGATGAGTTTGCTCATTCCAGGTCCGATATCACCAGGAAATGATATAGACATACACTTACAGCCATTGATTGCAAAATTAAAAGATTTGTGGGAAAAAGTTGTTGTCACATTTGATTCATCAACAGGCAAGTCGTTCAAGATGCATGCTGCGGTGTTATGGACAATAAATAATTTTTTCACTTATGGAAACTTGTCAGATTAGAGTACTAAGGGGAAAATTACATGTCCAACTTGTAACAAAAATTACAAATCTGAATGGCTTACGTACGGGAGGAAATTATGTTTCATGGGTCATCGTCAATTTTTACCTATAACCATAGATGGCGTGAAAATTCTAGAATGTTTGATGGAACTGTTGAATGGACCAACCTCCACCATATTTGTCTGGTGAAGATGTACTTTCACAATTTATAAATGTTGGTTGTAATGAATTTGGTAAAAAACAACGAAAGAGAAAATGAGTTAGAATAAGTTGAATTGGAAAAAGAAGAGTATTTTTTTGAACTTCCGTATTGGTCGAAGTTAAAATTGCGGCATAGTCTTGATGTTATGCATATTAAAAAAATATCTGTGAATCCGTATTGGGAACATTGATGTCAATTGAAGGAAAATCAAATGATACATTAAACTCAAGGAAGAATCTGAAGCGGTTGGGAATTAGACCGGAAATGCAATTGTAAGAAAATAGTTCGTCTATCTACATGCCGATTGGGTGATATACATTATCATGGAACGAAAGGGCTACATTTTGTGAGTGGCTAATGAAGATTAAATCACCAGAAGATTATTCCTCTAATCTAATAAGGTGTGTGAGAACAAATGATTGGAAAATAACTGGATTAAAAAGACAATCGTGACTTTTTAATCCAGTGGGTACTTGACGAGAGACGTGCACGTGGCTTTGACTGAGTTGGGTGTATTTTTTAAAGATTTATGTGCTAGGACGTTGAACGAGAAGTTTTGGATCGAATGGAACGGGAAATTGCCATAATATTATGTAAACTATAAATTATTTACCCACCGTCATTCTTTGACGTCATGGTTCACCTAGCCGTTTATTTGTCACATGAGACTCGACTTGCAGAACCAGTTCAATATAAATAGATGTATCCCATTGAACAATTCCTTGGAAAGTTGAAACATACAATGGGTAACAAGGCCCGCCCAGAAGAATCAATTGCAGAAGCATATATTGACGATGAGTGGCATACCTTCTGTTCCAAATATTTCCATGGAGTCGACACTAAGTTTGAACGGCTGTAGAGAAACTTTGATGTTGACCGAGCAAGACAACGAAATGTGTTTTCTGTATTTTCCCAACAAGTACGTCCAATTGGTGCAGTGCGTGGTTATGACTTGTGTGGAAGAGAGTTCGAGAAAGCTTACTGGTACATGCTGAACAATTGTCCTAAGATAGAGAACCACTTGAAGTAAGTTATAACTTTTTCTTAATTTAAATTCGCTCATTTACTTTAAAAAAATTCTAAGAATATAAAAGATTTGTGGTAATCATCAATTTCAGTGATCATATTAACGTGCTAAAGGAACTGGAAGTAAATGATATAAACCAAAAACAGAATAGGAGTTCCCGAGATAGTTTGAAGAACGAGTAATGACATTACATATGCTTTACTCAATAACCAATGAAAAAATATTGACTTAAATTTTGATATAATATATGCTTTACTCAATATGTAGGTTTTACAAATGCATGCGAATAATCCAAATGATATATCGGATGAACTGTATGCATTGGCGGATGGCCCATCGAGACGCGCTGCTCGATATTCTGCATGTATTTCTCAAGGAAGTAGGTATCACACAATGAATCGAGATTGTTATAGGAAAATCCAAAATAGTGATGTCCTAGTCGAAGGAAGTCATGTTGGAGAAAATATTGATTTCTTTAGGGTTATTGTCGATATAATTGGAATGAAATATTTGGGGGAGCTTGCGGGGTATCTATTTAAGTGTGATTGGTGAGATTTAAGCAATCCTCGAACTGGAGTCTGTGATGAAGATGATCATTTTATTTTGTTTTCTCAAGCATCTCAAGTATTCTACTTAGATAACCCGGAGTTAGGAAATTAATGGCGAGTAGTACAAAAATATTCTCCAAGAAATATATATGATGTTATCCCTCAGGCCGAAGGACAAGATGAAGAAGAAGAAGACTCATCTACTCAAGAAGCATACCAAGAGAGTCAACCTGCCTTAATTTTGTTTGTGGATTTGAGTCAGTCTGAGATGATTCCATTAAATAGAGAAGATATTGAGGCTAAAATTGTTGATGCGACAATTGAGGAAAATGTTGAATCATCTGAAATATCTACAGATGATGATAACGAATTGTCAAATGAAACTGATATAGATTATGATTGACCAATTATGTGTTAACATTACACTTGATGACAAATATTTTACTTATTGAATGTATTAGTGGTTTGAAATTATGCCACCAAAGAAGACGGAAGTTCGCAACCCATCTCCACCTATTCCTAACTCTCATTCAGACTCACCATTAGAGATTGACTCTACAGAACAAGGTAAAAATCTAATACTCATAAAAGTTATTAATTAAGGTCATATAATAGACATATAATAGAGATTGATTACAATGTTATATTTTATAGAATTCGCTGTACAATCTCATCAAGGTCGAGGCACCACTAAAGGCATGACGTTAGAAAAATATCGTAAGGTGGGTAAGATCAAGGTTAACATTCCTCACGAACATATCGAAGGTGAAAGACAATCAGCAGCTTGGCTTACATCGCATGTGGGTGCACTTACATGAACTTATGCACATTTAGCAACGACTTCATGGAAGAAAGTCCCCCAAGATGTTAAAGAGCTTATCAAGAAGCGTTGTTTGGTAATGTTTAAAACATTGATTTAGTAGAATAGTTTCTATATTTTACTTAAATTTAGAATATTATAAATGATAATATGTTTGTGACTATTTTTTTCAATGATGATTTCGAATTAAATTTTGGTTGGAGAGAGGAGCGTAAGACTGTGGAAGAACTTATGAGTAATGCATTCCGCAAATATAAGGTGAGGTGTCATGAGCATTATAATAAGTTTGATGCATGCCAACATCCTTTTCAAGATGTCCGACCTTCTGATTGGAAAAAACTTTGTGACATGTTTAAGGATCCATCATATCAGACATAATTAAATTAATTATTTTACTTGTCCTATTTGTCATTTCGCTTTATAATATTTTCAATTTCTTTACAGGAGTGAAGTTCTATAAACAAAATAAATAGATCAAAATTGAAGTTTATCATCATGGAAGCTCAAGATCTTTCCATCGCCTCTCTAGGAAATTGGTATTGCTATTTTTTTTATTGGATATAGTTAATTATTTGGATGAATCATAATGACTTTATATCTTAACACATATTTATTGTAGCAAGATTCATATACCAATTATGATCTAACAAAATTATATACTGCATCATACACTGATCGTAATGGAGAGTGGACTCATCCTGATGCCCGTGAACATTATATAAGTATTATAACCTGTTTTAATTAAATATATTAGAATATTTATGTCGATATTAATTCTTTATCTTATATATGTCTAGGATAAAATAGTTGCCCTACGTGCTGAATTTGTGTCAGATCAAAATTTCTCAACAAGTGATATTGATATTTTTACACAAGTCCTGGGTCAACGTTCAGGATATTTGAGAGGTTTGGGTCATTGTGTAAATCCTTCTCCCTCTTCCTCTTCTTTCGGGCTTGCCTCTATGACTTCTATAGCGCTAGAGAGTGCGAATTCTAGAATCGAAGAATTGACTGCAAGGCAACATGAGTTAGAGGCTCAATTGGTGAAACAAACTGACATGGAGATGCACATCAAACAACATGAAGAACAACAAGAAGAGTTCAGGAGACAGATGCAACTCCAAATGCAGCAGCTTATGCAATAGTACAGGCCTCCAAGCAACTGTTGGTTTTTTACATACAGATTTTGGGATTATCTATTTATGTACGAATAATGCCAGTCTCACGATTATGTATTTAGTTCACACTTATCATAAAACTTTTGTGGGTATTAAACAGTTTCTAATATATTTTTTCAAATATTATGAATGTCTATTTGGTTTTTTATTATTGAGTTTAAATAAAATAGTTATCGTTCAAACAACCACATAACGTTCGAACGCCATTTATTAAATCGTTCGAACAACCACATACCGTTTGAATGCCATTTATTTTCGTAGCGTTCGAACATAATTTATCTCTCGTTCGAACACTTATACCGTTCGATCGAAAAACTATATTTATATCGTTCTAACGGGTATCTAATGTATTTTTGTTCGAACGTATTTTGCAATCGTTCAAACAAATTAATCCAGTTCGAATGTAAAATTGTAACCGTTCGAATGATATTCTAGGATAAATTTCAACCGTGACAAAAAAAAAATTTCCTGTTTGAACGTGTTCAAACGGTTTCCTTCCAATTCGTCCCAAAAGATATATTTTGGGACGAAATGATGATTTTTCATCCCAAAATATCTTCTGGAATATTGTTGTTGGAAAGAGCTAGGGACGAATTTTTTTCGTCTAAAAATATATTTTGGGATGAAAACTTTCATCCCTAAAGAGCATTTATGTGGGAGTGATTTTTTTTTTTTTTTTTTATGAAGAGCCGGTAGCCACCTACATAGTAGCCTCGTTCTAAGTTTATTAAAGAAAGCTCTCACTTATGGTGGAGGAAAACCGTGGTAAATAATATTACACTTTGGGGCTTACAAAGAATAGCGCTATAAATTAACCCAAAACCAAGTGTCAAACCATCACAAACATAAAACATCGCCAAAACATAAACCAAACAATATACGGGAGACCAAGTTTTTCAGTTTTCAAAAATCCTCTAAGCAATTTAGAAATATCCTCTAAGCTGTGGTAGTGAATTTATCTGTCTATAGTATAAATATTTTGTAAACTTCATTATTATTTTTTGACACATCAGAAATAATTTTCCTGAGGTCTTTTACCCAAGCCATCGAAAAACTTCTCTGTTAGGGTTTTACTCTTGTTATCTAATTACAATCTTGATTCCCTTAATTTGTAGGAACTGGATGTTTGAAAGCTTGCTAAATTTGCATTGATGGTTGGACCACAAGCAGGCCAGGGCTGCCGAGAGAGAGAGAGAGAGAGAGAGAGAGAGAGAGAGAGAGAGAGAGATTTCTACTCAGTTTGGCAATCAAGCATCACATTTATACAGACTTCTTACAGCACACAGTTTATTTATTACTTATAAATAGCAGACCCAAACTGCATTAACACAGTACATACGCAGCCCAAGAGGAAGCTTCACACAACTTAAATACATGATCTCACAATAATAGCAATCCTTCAAACCATTAACTAAAATTCACACTACGGATCTCCACCACACACATGCACGCATATATCTATATATATAATAGAGAACATGATGATGATGGTACTCAAAGTAAGTACCATATATGTATCTAAATATTTTGGCATGATCACTTAATCGGTGCAGCAGCGGTACATGAAGTACTTCTCCATAGGACGGTGACACTCTGCGCACACTATCCTCTCTGGGATTTCCCCAGTGATCCCAGGAAGGATAAGGCGGTTGCAGTGTTGCGGGGTGTGAAGCTTTCGTAGACGCTCTTTGAATGCTGGCACAAAGCCATTATGCTCAGCATCATCTTTCCAGTTTTCGAAGTCTTCCATGGTTTTTAAGGCAATCTCTCCGTTGCCTCTGGCTATTATTTCTTCATGATTAGGTAATTCTCCGCAAACTACTGCCCATCCTTTATCGCTGCCATCAAAGCTAAGCATAGTCATGACCTCCTCCATTATAGGATCGTTTTCGACAGTCTTGCCATTCTGCATTTTGGAGTATAACATACTTTCCAGTCGTGTCCAAAAGAACCATATGTATGTGATGTCAGTCCAGACCTGACTAAGCTGCTCTGTACTGATAATTGAATTAGTTTTCTGCACCTTGTCCTTCGCATTGCTCTTTCCAACATAAAGAAGATCTAAAGTGATATTAGCTGCCTTGGCAACTTTTTTTGCTGAGCTTGCGAACTTCCGAATCCACTCGATGTCCTCACCTCCATACAAGCATATGATATTCCCTTTTGCCATCTGATTACGATAATCAGAGAAATAATATTAATATATGCAACCATACGATACTGTGACTAGTCTTGAGTTACTTAAAACAAGCTCATGCGTATACTCTTCCACGCACACATTTTAATCAATAACGTCATCAGAATTTTCATTTTTTTATCGAGTAAAGTTTACATGATACACACACACATGACGTACAAATACATATAGGTGCATGCAGGTGTGTGTTGATGTTCATATGCATATGTGACGATGGAGATACCGATTCTATCACTCTTAGATCGATGCCATCGATAAGTAGTGTAAGTCCCCAAATTTCTGTCTTCCATAAAGATTCCTCTTTCTCAATACTAAAAGGGATGGCCAAAGGCCCCCAGATCCACATCATGTGGAGTGCATTCATGGAGGCCACCCTTCCTTGTGGATCCAGGGACACTAGAATCGACCTCTTGTTAAAACGCCACACTGCCTTGATATACTTAATAACTGCCGGTTCAATTGTCCAAGGATCAGTCACAGTATACCACGGCATCTTTGACTGCAACTCCTGGAACATTTTGACCTTCTCTTGATCTGCATGGGGACTTAACCTATCCACGACTGGGAGCCAGACCACTTCGTATTGCATCTGATGATCTGTCTTCCTCAGTGGGTCTTGGTACAAATGACCAAGAATTGTAATTTCATCTTGGGGGATATCAAGACCTGATATGAGCAGTAGCACATGCTTTCTCTGTAGTACTTCAATATTGACCTGTTTGTGCCAGCCAGCCAGCCAACAGGAGAACTCTTAAAACTTTTATTTATATAATTGCAAGTAAAAATAATAAATTAATGGAGCTTACAATTAGTTAATTAATGAGAAATGGAGTTTCAAAAGCAAACCATTTTCATGTAGGAACCAATCACCAGCTCTTCCTTGGGGTGTAGCAATGCCCTGAGAATCTTCAAATTGTCCAGGTGTAATGTCTCGAAAAGACGGACAAGAGTGTGGAAATATTCCAGATGTCTCTTCTCCTCTGCATCCCACAGTGGACTTTATTTAATTAGGCCATAATTAATAATCAGGCACTTAAAAAGATCACAACTTCAGGAATGAAGAATAATACGTTTTCCTTGCAATTGACTCAACTCAACCTCTTTAACAGTTTGATTATCTCAATCCAAATCTTGTAATTAAGCAAAAGAAAGGTCATGGTTTTCTAGTCTTTGAACTGATTAGCTTGCCTATATTATATATTTCATAAGATACAGAGCAATAGATAATCAATGGCCCACCTATATGTTGATAACAGAGAGCGAGTTGGCTCTTCAGATGCTCGTGTATATTGCTGACCTTGTGCGCCAAGCTTGATAGTTCCCATGCCTCTGTGGTTAATGCAGTACTGTTCCTAAAATCAGCATAAAGATGATCGGCATGTTTATATATATATATATGGCATACATGCATAGAAAACTGAATGATCAGCTTGATGCATTAAAAACTTGTAACCACCAAGAAATTAATCCAAAGATGTAATCCGAACATCAAAAGTGAGGGTTCATGAATAAAATTATGGCTGGGTACCGTCCTCTTTGTTAAAAAAAAAAAAAAAAATCGAGCTTGGTGTATCCTGCACAACTTACTCCAGCTTCAAACCTATAAGGCTTGTAATCTGTGTAGCGCAAGCCACAATGCTTCGAATGGTCCAATAGGTAGCAGCTGGTAAATGAGCCGTGACAGCCATCACTGCTGGGGTGTCATCCGAAATGAACTGAGGTGGAAGTTCCGTGAACTCAACAATGCGCGTAGTTACATCCATTATGGCTTTGATTAGTTTATTAAGTGCCTCAAACTGGGGTTTTAGAGAGCTTGAATACTCTGTGATGTTGGGCAGCTGCTTGAGGAAAGCCACAGATTTGGCAAGTGGATTTCTGGTGCAAAGCTGAGCAACGAGCCAGAATTCCCCATAATTCACCGCAAAGGCTGCTAGGGTTAGAACCACTTTTGAATCCCATGAAAAGCTCGTGAGAGTGTTCAATAATGCCATTGTAGTTGCATGTGCATCTCCACCACCTGAGCACTTGCATGATATCTGGAGCCATGAGTGAATATATAGAAGATGTCAGTTCCTATATATATATATATAATATACTAGGTTAATTAGCAAGAGTTAAAAATAAAAATAAAAACTCTTCATTTTAATAAGCAGAGTCAGTTCCTCTCTCTCTCTCTATATATATATATAAGAACAGTACCTTTTGTGTAAAAACAAGAGTAGAACTAAAGAAAGTAATTATTTTTCTTTTTCTTTTTCTTTTTAAATTTGACGAAGTTGTTGGAAAAGCGCGCATTTGGTTGATCATGCATGGCATACATGCATGTCGATCGAAAACTAAATATTTTGTATATATAATATATATAAAGGTAAATATTTAATGATCAGGAGATCTTGACTGGGGCCTAGAATAAAAATGATCACCTCGCAAGAGATTTTGTATATCAGGTAAGCCAATGCTTCAAGAATGTCATCATCAAAACCAGGTGCCGGGACAGTCTTGTCCTCCGTATCCACATGTTCTAGCGTGCCCTATATATATACACAAAGACAACAAGAAACATGATTAATTATCTTAAACATAATTTGGTTGCAAGTAAAGTATAGCATTAATCATGCAGAAATTATTAAATGCAGAGATTAATAATTAATTATATATACGTTGAGAACGCCATCAAGGCTGGGAGTGGCACGGCGAAAGATGTCCCCAATGATAAGGAGAATGGGCTTGACATCAACTTCACGACCATCAGGAGCATGGGTTGCGTGAATTTGCTTCATCAATGCATTATCATCGGATAATGCGAACATCCTACGGTCATGATCCTTTATGACAGTTTGCCTCGTTTTACGAGGAGCTGCTGTGTATGTGAGGCTGGCCATATAAAATAAGGAAGGCAGGCAGGGGGAGGCCAGGGATACAGTACTTAATATTTGGTTTATGTGTGTGGTTTTTGACGTGCCCAATCTTGGCCATATATATATATATACAAGCTCAACAACAATATTGCTTTATTCCGTACGGCCTGCCTCTTCTTCTACTTTTATATATCTATATTTATTATAAATATATATCTATATATAAAAGTAGAAGAAGAGGCAGGCCGTACGGAATAAAGCAATATTGTTGTTGAGCTTGTGAGGGAAGTGACGAAGTCTAAACAAAGCTAAAGCCACGCTAGGTCGACAAGGCTATCCACTTATGGTGGACCCGTATTAATGAACTTTGTTTTAATTGTATGCAGCATAAAGTGAGCTTAATTTCCAGAATCTCCTTCATGTATTATTTGGGTGGGACAAGCTACCTAAGAGAGTTTTACTTTCTGACGTCATCAAGGCCATGTCACCATCCTTACCTCAGTCTTAATTTGGGACTAAATATTTATATTATATCTTCAGTATTACTCATGTCATTATATATATATATACATAAAAAAAAAATATTTACAATCGTAAAGTATGCAAGTACATGTAAATTTTCTTTTAAATAAATAAATAAGATATCAATATGAAAAAAAAAAATTAATATGGAGGTGAAGACATCGAGTGGATTCAGAATAGGTGGAGATGGGATGACTTTCTTTCTCTTTGGTAGCATAATTTTAAAATACTGATACATTCATTATAGAAAAGATTTTTCATAAAATGTAATGTGAACACAAAACCGATCAATCATTTGTATCAATTTCATTTGACTATTCGCCCTTATCTTCTGTAGATATTTCAGATGACTCAATATTTTGTTCAACTGTCGAATCAACAATTTTAGCCTCAATATCTTCCCTATGTAATGGAATAATCTCATACTGGTTCATATCTACAAACAAGTTAAAGACAGGTTGACTTTTTTGGTATACTTCTCGAGTAGAGAGATCATCTTGTTCTTCATCTTGTCACCCTCCCTCAAGGATAACATCATATATATTTCTTGGAGAGAATTTTTGTACTAATGCCATTGATTTCCTAACTTAGGATCATTTAAGTAGAATATTTGAAATGTTTGGGGAGTCAAAATAAAATGATCATCTTCATATATACCATTTTTGTGATGTATTAATACTCAGAAAAATTTTATCATCGCGCACTCCCATTCAATGATTGCTTAAATCATATAAATCACATTTAAACAGATACACCACAAGCTCCCCCAATATCTCATTTCAATTATATTGACGATAACCCCATAGAAATCAATGTTTTCTTCGTCATAACTTCATTCGTGACAAATGAACAGTTACGTGAATCATGAAATTGAAGAATAAATGTGGGTAAATAATTTCCAGCTTACACAATATTATAGCAATTTTCCGTTCCATATGATCCAAAACTTCTACATTCAACATTTTAGCACATAAGTCTTTAAAAAATGTATCTAATTCAGTCAAAGTCACGCACACATCTCTCGTCAAAGACCCAAGGATACCAATAGGCAAGAGTGTAAAAATACATGACAACAATCATGAGTTTTTAATCTAGTAATTTTTCAGTAATTTGTTTGTATACATCTTGTTAGATTCGAGACATAATCGACCGGTAATTAATCTTTATTAGTCTCACAAAATGTAGCCCTTTGTTTATTGAAAATGTATGCCACACAATCGACATATAGATAGATGAACCACTTTATTGCAAGTGCATTTTCAATCTTATTCTCAACCGCTTCAGATCTTTCCATGAGTTTAATATATCATTCATTTTACCTTTAATTGACATCAATGTTTCCAACACGGACTGCATATATTTTTCTCAATGTATATAACATCGAGACTATGCCTCAATTTTAACATAGACCAGTATGGGAGTTTGAAAAATATACTATTCTTTGTCCAATTCAACCCATTCGCAGTTCGTTTTCTCTTCCGTTACTTTTTACCAAATTCATTACGGTCGACATATACAAATTGTGCAAGTATATTTTTGCCAGACAAATATGGTAAAAGGTGCCCTAATTCAGCAATGTCATCAAACATCCTAGAATCTCCACGCCATTTATGCTCACAAGGTAAAAATAAACGATAACGCATGAAGCATAATTTCATCTACGTAAGCCATTCAGATTGGATATGTTTGTTATAAGTCGAACATGCCATTTTTTCCTTAGTACTCCAACCTAACAAGTTTCCATAAGTGA
Organism: Pterocarya stenoptera; assembly: GCA_003123785.1. Classification (NCBI taxonomy): domain Eukaryota; kingdom Viridiplantae; phylum Streptophyta; class Magnoliopsida; order Fagales; family Juglandaceae; genus Pterocarya; species Pterocarya stenoptera. The sequence continues at coordinate 347,936 of QEOT01009286.1, read as the reverse complement.
GAAAATCATTTATTGTCCATAATACGGCAACATGCATTTTGAACGACTTGCCTATTGATGAGTTAAATGTGAGGACTTTATTCTCCCACAAATATTTCAATTTTGCAATTTATGACTGTAAGTGTAACACCCCATTCCCAAGGGGTCCGGAGAGTTAATTCATGTCACTTAAAAGTCATTTTCCAACCACAAAGTCCATACTCCAATTTTTCTCTATTACACAAAATACTTACACATCATTTACTCTGGTATAATTAAACTAAGACAACACAAAGTCTTAATATAAACATCAACCTCCCAACATATCACATCATCAAATCACAACAAACTTACTGAATAAGAATCATCAATACTCATATAAACCTTCTATACTTAATCTATTATTTTTAACTCATCTCATCTATGCTTCATATTCTCGATCCTCAGCTGAAATATTCAAATTATCTGAAAAATATTATGGAGATAGGGGTGAGTTATCAACAACTCAGTAAGCAGAGAACATATACTAGTATGTAAACATGAGCATTTTCAGAAAGTTCAGAATGCAAAAACAAAACATTTTATTTTTATATGCATATCTCAAAATGTATTATCAAAAAATCAGAGCGACTTTTCAACCTTTTCATATTCATAAACCATTTTCATATTCAAAAAGCGTTTGGCATAACATAACTGAATATTTTCATCTTATCATATCATATCATATCATATACCATGTTTAACCCCCGTGGTAGGGTTGTGCTATCCCCGGTAGGCAAACCAGGTAGTATCATATTGTGAGACTTCCCATTTTTCAATCTCGGAGCCCTGAGTGTGCACACAGGAAAGAACACATAAAAGACCACTTTATTTCCAAAGTGGGTGCACCAAAAACAGAGAAGTTGGTACCAACCCAAACAGAGGCCACAGTTTTACACCTGTGGTAATGTCAGAACAGAACAGAAACAGAATGTCATGCCAGAGGTTTCAGAAATCACATCATATTGTATCATAGTATAGAATATTTTCAGAATAGAACAGAACAGAATCAGATCACAAGAATAAAATTTATGCACAAAACTTCATATTCGCTCTCTTTTGCATAATTCAGAAACAAAATGTCAAAATAAGCTCATGTCTACACCAGTCATGACAGAAAATACTTTCTTCTTATACAGAGTTTCATGAGTAATGCAGAATAAATAACTGAGGCCGTTTCCAAAATTTCTTTTCATAACAAAACATGCATATTTTCCAAAATCGACCTTAGATCATTTTGTTTTATGCAAAATCTAGTATAGGAACCCTGCTTACATGAACTTCTTTATCCTTCAAAAATTTCCTCAATAATGCCGAATAAATATTAATCGTCACCTATAAAATAAAATAATCACGTAATTCCCATAAATTTTCAATCAATCACGAATTTCAATATTTAAACCTAAGATGCTAAAATCAATTATTTTTATACCTCAAAAATCTAAATTTCTCATAACCTTAAAACCTCTCTCTTAATTCTAAAATAAATAATAATCAGTTTCTAAATTCCTCAATATCCATTTAATAACTCTGACTAATTTATAAAAAATCTAACTTATCAACTATCAAAAACAAAACATAATTTAATATGATCACACCCAGATATATATTATCTTAAACCCCAACTCTTAATAATTAAACTAATATATAAAAATAAATAAAATACACCCCTTGTGGTCTTTCACAATAAATTATTATTTTTAAAATATAATCCACACAAAGTGGGTTTAATAATTAAAAGTCAAGCATACGTAAAACCTATCTGAAATTCAAAGTTTTGAAATTTACGAACAAAAATGGTAATTGAGAAACTTGTTTTCATTTAAGGGCAAAAATGTAATATCACAAAAATTCTTTTACGTGAACTTAAGCCATTTAATAGTTTCTTCTTTCCTTCATCTACATGAAATCTGCAAGTTACTCATATGTAACAGAGGCTGCGTACGATCCTTACCGAGAAGAGGAGCAGAGGAGCTGCGGAGGAGTTGGGTGCGGTGGGCGGCGGTGATTACCAGAGCGATGCACTGGAAGAGAGAGTGATGAGCGAGAAAGAGAGAACAAAGAGTGAGAGATGCACGAGAGAGAAACAGAGAGGGAGATTACCGTGAGGTAGCGAGGCTGAGGTGGCGTGAGGCAGACCTGGGGTGACGGAAGTCTTCGCCGGCTATTCCTGTGGGGCCGCAACGTGAAGGAGCTCTCGGTGGGGAGTGGTTGCAGTGGCTCAAGGTAGGAGGAAACATATCCTTTATTTCGGAAGTGAGGAGTAGGGGTTTCGCAGGATGGCTAACGGTGGCTTCACTGGTGGGTTCACGACTTGGTCACGGTGGTGGAGTATGGCAGCGTTGTGGAAGAGCATCATGCCTCCCTGGGAAGCTACAGTTTCCGTGTGATGGTTGAGTAAAACCGTGAAGGTGCAAGCTGGCTTTTGGCCGAGCGTGGGTGAGTATCTTGCCGTGGGATCCGTGTGCTTGGCGTCTCACATGGTGCTATCCGTGTTGGCGAGGAAGCGGCCTGGAGTTGAACGATGGCTTGGTGGTCATGGCTTGGCAACCCATGGCTGGCGGTTGGATGTGAAGGTGTTGACGACAGTGAATGGGGGGGAGTTAAAATGGTGTGGAGGTGCAATAAGGTAGGCTGCGGCAACCCTATGAAAAATAGTAGGAAGAAACGAAAATAAAAAATGGGGGGAGGAGAAGAGAAGCAGCTGTTGCACGGGTTAAAGGAGAGGATGAAATCTGAGTAGAGAAGTGAGGTGAAGATGCAGTCGGCTCACAGGAGAAGTGAGAAGAAAAGAAGAGATGAAGCCTTAAGACTAGACCAAAACGGCGCCGTTTGGGGAAAATTAGTGGGCTGGGTTGAAGTCTTATAGGTTGGGTCCAAGAAAAAAAATAAAAATAAAAAGAACTCAAACAAGCCCAGTCCAAAAATAAAAAGTCCAACAAACAAAAACAAGGCACAATAAAAATAAAAAAGAGTCAAATAAAAACACTACAACTCAATATTAATAAAATAAAAATAGTTAAAGTCTAACAATAAAATAATTTAAAGCAATAAGTAATTTAATAATAATTAATATCAAGAAAGTATATCAAAATAAATTTCACAACTTAAAAATCGAAAATTAACCCAACGATAAACACAATAAAATTAAAATAAGAGAACCAATACTTAAATTAAATAAAATAATTATTCAATTAAAAATACATGAAAATACAAGATATTACAATAAGTGTATGTCTATATTATTTCCTAGTGATCTTAGATCTGGAATGAGCAAACTCATAATGAAATATAGATTTTTCATATACTTCCATGATAGTAGATAATAATGCATAAGTACAACTGGCCAAGTACTATGACTAGTACTCATGTTTTCAAATGGATTAAACCCATTTGTTCCCAATCCAAGTTGCACATTATGAGATTTTTTAGCAAACCATGAATGTTCCAAATAGAATTCCTTCCAAACCTGAAAGTCAGCAGGATGTTACAAGTCATAATCATTCCTAACTCTAGATGATAAGTGCCATGTCATGTCTACAATCGTTGTACGTGACATTAATAACCATTGTAATCTAGGTATCAACAAAAAGTGGCGTAAAACCTTTTGCGGCAGATTATGCTTCTTAGATGTCTATCTTGATTCATGACAAATGGGACACTCGTTCAATTGCTCATTTTCTCATCAAAATAATATACAGTCATTCTTACATACAAGTATTATGTTGTAATTAAAACCGAGTCCTCGTTTTAATTGTTTTGTTTCATAGAAGTTACGAAGTAAAGTATTGTCTAATGAAAGTTCCTCTTTAAACAGCTTGAGTAACATATTGACAGCCATAATATATAATTGTCACATGGATTTTCTGTGAAGCATTTAACAATAAATGAAAAATTATTGTGCCTTCTGTATCTTGGATATAACTTACACTGTGAATCATTCCCCAAGTGTGCAAAAGTGTTATGGCCCGAATAATTTAAATTTGATGTATACCTTCATCTATAAACATTCTCGCACCAATGTCACCCTGCATTTGCTCCATATCCTCATCGTATTCATCATCAATAACATTTGGCTGTACATCTTCATTGATATCTTCTTCTTCATGTGGAGGCTCGAATAATGTTGGATATAATTTGCCGTGTAAGACCCAATCAGTATAGCTCTGGTTAATACATTTGACAAACAGATGCTCTCTCACCAAGTCTATCTTATGAGAACGCAAATTCTTGCATTGTTGGCATGGGCATCTAATATGCCTGTCACTATCAACAGTATATGATGCGAACTCCAAGAATTTATTAACACCTTCAACATATACTCTATAGAGTTAGTCCACATATAGTCCCAAAATGAGGACTGTTCATACAAACCCATACAGTTATATTTTAAAAAAATTTTAAAGTACAATAATATCCTTTTTAAAATGTTGTTTTTCTCCCTTTTACCCACATTCAGCAATGGGACTGCACATGCAGTCTCCACTCATGACTGCAAATAGAATTTCTTTACTCTATAATCCTCACTTAAGCGATCTTTAACTCGCATCCAACTCTTATCTATTCCTAATACCCTATTACAGATAGTAACGCACACATCAACAAGCAAGTATAACATATTGTGCAATTTTTTCTTTTCATTGAATAGTTGGTCCTTTCCCATTCAAGGTTGTAAGATCATAGTTGTCAACCTATCAACTATTATCTATAACGTCTAATGAAATTTTGGTAGCATCTCTCCATAGTTCTCCGAATATGCTCGTTTGGTTGTGTGTATCGAAGAGTAACATGTCAATACATGTCACTAAAACTGCATATCCAGAGAACAACAATAGATGACTACCAAAATTGGCATCGACTAATCATAATATTGCAAAACTAGAACTTGAAGTACTCCAGCAAGAAGATATCACGTCATTGAAATGATGACTGATGGAGACTGGCCACTTTCTGTGGTTAAGTTTAAGATTTGGATGCTTCGTGCTTTTGAGACGAAGATGAATTTTTTGGGATTGTGAGCTCGTGCGATATGAATGGCACGCGGGAGAGAGAATTTCTTATGCCAAAATAATATTTTGCCACCAATTTAGACTTAACAGATTTGTCCAGTGAAAATGCTCAAAGTTAAAAATATTGTAGTTTTATTGAGTCTATTATAATGCATTTTTATGCAATCTAATTAAATTTTAACTAAAATATAATTTTGTTGAGTCCAATTTTATTGAGTCTGCTACTAATACTTTTAAGTTAGCAACGACAGAGTAATAGACATCAAAATTTTTAAAATCGTTTTGTACCGGCCGAAACAGTTGGTATTTGCCATGCGGGAACAGTAACCGGCATGAGAGAGTGTTGTGCTACGTATTGGATTAAATTTTGGCCATACCGGATTGTTTCGGTCAGTTTCGGCCCGTACAACAATTTCGGATACGGTGCATTTTATAAAGCTGGAAGACAGTTATGTAATTAAAGTAACGAGTAGGGATGTTTTCGTAAAAGTGTTAGAAGTGTCAAATCGCTCTGTCTCGGCGGACTGCAGGTAACGTGTAGCAGGCCAAAGTTTTCAAACCTTCTCACTGTACAGTCTGCACTCCTTTTTATATCTTTTTTTTTTCTTTTTCTTTTTTTTTCTTTTTTAATGGAAAGGATTTTTTTTTTAATTTTAAGTATGAACTTTGACCGTTAGATTTGATTGTCTCCGAACAAACTTTAACTACTTTAAAACCACCTATATAAAAATTAAAATCACTCGAGTGCTAAGAAAAGATATTGGTTGCGTTTGGATGAGTTGAGTTAAGTTGACATCTTTATAAATAGTAATGAATTGATATGATAGAGAGTTTTGTGAAGTCTAACTAAAATAAATTTAAATGTGTTTAGATGTTAAGATGAGTTTAAATATATTTATGAAAAAGTTAAAAAACGTTGTGAGTCTTACGTGTAAAGAAATGTTGAATTGAGAAAGATTGTATATTCTACATATAAAGAAATTTTGAATTAAGATGAGTTTATTAATTTGAGAGTTGAGTGTTTAGATGTTAAATTTAATTTAAAATTAGATTGAATTGAATTGAATTTAGATAAATTTAACAACCAAACGAGGCTATATATCTTTCTTTAGTTTTGAGTGAATTCAATAGGAAAAAAATAGAAGGCAACAATAAAATTAGTGAAGACGAGGCTCTTGCTATCATCCTCTTCCAAACTTTGAGTCAATTGTACTCAAAAGTATTATTGAATTTATAATTAGTTTTGCTTTTATTTTATAATATAATATATATAATTTATCTATATATAAATTATTTCGTATATGAAATAATACTGATATCGAAATATTTTATTTAAAAATATTGATCGAAACGCTCATCCAAACGTTAATCAAAACTTTAATGCACATAATAATTTTCTTATGAATTTTTGGTTCTTACAATTCAGCAGGAAACGAGAGTAGTGAGCAACGTTATAAGCCCATGAGGCCCAGCTTCAGTAGAAGAAAGAACAAGAAAGCTCAACGCGTGAAGTATATGAGTCGGCGGGGGCAAAAGCAAGGAGTAGAAAGTGCGAGAGATGCGTCTCTCCAATATGGTTGCCACTATAGTGCGCCTCCTCTTAAACACCTCTTAACCTTCACCCTCCTCCGTCATCATTGTCCCACACACTCGACTCCATTATTACCCACTACTGTCTCGCTCTCTTCCCAGTTCCCAGACCCTAATTTCCTCACGGGAAACTGTCCCTTCTTCCGCATGGAGGCACCGCTTTTATTTTTCTGCAATTCAATACGTATAGATATGTGTTGATGTTTCTTTGTATTTTTCGGGAGTGATTTTGTAGGGAGCCTGATTGGGTGGCTGTTTGTATGAAGGGAAAAGTGATGAAAATGAGGATGCAAGGCTTCTGCATTGGAAATGCATTATGCATGCGATGTGTTTGACAAAATGTTAAAAAGATAACACAGGGAAGAAGATGATGAAAATATGAAAATAGCATTAGATAGTCACGCTGAAATTCTTCGAGGGAATTCCTTCCTCCAGACAAACAATACAAACTTAAATTCTTCTAGATTCCAGATCGCCTCCACCACCACCCCCTCCCCCTGTAAATATGCTAGAAGACGCCCCTCCATTCAATAACTACTAGCAAAAGGCCATGGGCCACTTATCTAGACCTGTGGGCCACTAACAACTAATCAATTAAAATAGAAGATAACAAGTAGAGGCCCATCAAGCCCAGACCAAATTAATTGGTTCATAACAGATTTTGGTGAAATGATTAGGAAACGATTAGGAAACGATTGATTTTCCGATGAATCTTCGTTTTTTCCCTTGGTTGTAAGTACTGCTTCGTTTTGCTGTTACTTACTGCTTGGTATCTGATAAATCTTGGGAAAGAAAGTCCAATGATTTTACTTATAAAAAAAGAAAGTCCAATGATTTTTGTTTTAATTCTTGTGCTTTTTAAAAAAAAAAAAAAATTATTATTATAAAAACCTTTTGAGTTCAGAATTCTTATTCTTTATTCTTTGTGGTTATATACAACTTATGTGTTAGGTGTAATAGTTAATTAAATTTTTTTTCATTCTTGAATCAATTTTTTGTATAAGTAAGCAAGTTTTGTTGATAGAAATAGGCATAGTCCAAGTACATGGCACATATACAAGTATAACACACCTTGAATCAATTTTCATTGCTGAAAGCTACATTTAGGTTGTGGACTTTTGTATATTGTTCTTTTTGGACTGTTTGTTTCATGTATTTTCAGGGAGTTTTCTACCAAGTAATGTGGACATTTAGTATCATACTGAGCAATATTTATTGGGGCTTGTTCCACCATCTATAATGATATTGCCCTTGTAAATATATCAAACTGTGTACATGTTAGAAAGCCTCGACTCTTTGTGATAGATACTCCATTCTGATACGTGATAAGGATATGTGGTGTATGAGATCTCACATTGCTTGGAAATGAGAAGTTCTTGCTCTTTATAATGTTTTAATGAGATTCTAATTGTATCATGAATTCTAAGATTTTTAAAACAATTCTGCTACAGGTACCCGGCTGGGGTACCTTTTGCGGCATCGGCTCAGTTGATATGAAAAAAAAAACAAAACAGAGCTGAAAGAAAACAAATGGAACTCGATTTCAACATCTCGAATCTGTTTCAAACTAGTGCCAAAAACATCAAGAAATTGAATCCAGTGCTGCCAACGAATGAACTTTGAACTTTCCGTGCCCATCCCCGTGTGATGTCAACCCCATCCCCAACCCCACGTGACGTCGACCCCATCCCAGATCCATACGCTGTGCCGTCGAACACCCTGCGCCGGTGGTCGATTTCTCTGTTAGAGAGAGTGTCATCGTGGGTAAACCAGCCGGTGGTTGATTTTTGTGTTAGAGAGAGTGCAGTTGTGCCATTGTGGGTAGACCAAAGTTCTTTGAACATATTTTTCGTGCCATTGTGGGTAGACCAAAGTTCTTTGAACATATTTTTCCTTCCAGTTTCCTTCTATTTTTCTATATCTTTGATTCTTTGAACATCTATTGTTCTGCAATTAAATTCGACTTTATTTGCTGATTTCGGGCATGACTAATTGAACCTATATCATTTTGATTGTGTAAAGATTCTTTTTTTTTTCTTTTCAAAGATTCATACACAGATTCTTCACATCTCCTAACTTGTACTTGAGAATGATTTAGAACTCTCCTAACTTGCAGATTTTCTATTTCAAAGCGAGGCTACAGATGGTATTTTAATCTAAGTTTTTCTCTTCCTGGTCTATTTTGCTTTCCTGAGTTTTTGACCAAGTAATGGTTGTGACTAAAGTGTTTGCAGAGATTCACAATAAATACTAGGTGCTTAAAAGTTGGTGATATAAATTAGTTTTGATTTTAAATTAGAAAATGCAATAAGTTTGAGCATCGTCTGTGAGTCCAGACTAAAATATACTCATTGCAGTTATACTCCCTGTGGTTAATCATAGGATGGTTGAAAGAAAATGGTGAGTGAATCATAGGACATCTTGAGTTCTTTACACTTGAGTTCTTTATATTGAAGTTGTAATTTGTTTTTCTTTTCCCCTAAGTGGGGGTCTTGTTCCCACTGCAGTTGTTTTTTCTACTAAAGTTGCAAGTAAAAATCCAAAAGTTCACATTAAAGTGAGAGGGGAGGAAACTTTTTTGAGTATGGACTGTAAAGTAAAAGGAAGAGCTTGTTTTTATTTTGTTTTATTTGTGATGTTTTGCACGTACATCAAGTGTATTTGAGCTAAGTGTATAAATATTTCATATTGATTTGGAGGTCTATGATCTGGTCTTGGATTCATGGAATCATGGTATTCCATAAATTATTTTGTTGCTTAATGAAAGCGTAGGAAAGTTTTGTTTATTTTAGAATTTTTCATTCAGGATGGACTACTTGTAGGGCTAGTTTTAATTCTTCTTGTGGAATCATGTAGTTCATCCCTGATAAAGCATGAGAAAAGGAGAAGAACACCCATCTCCGTTAACACCATCTAGCTCAATTTCCCCAATCGCGGTATGAAATATATTTTTTCCCATCCAAATTTGTAGGACTGTGTTGAGTTTAGTGTCATTGATTTTTTGTTTAGGATGCTGGTTACCCAACTCCTCTCATGACTACAAGCTCCGCTTTGAGCATAAGAATTGATATAGAGGAACCACTTGACTGTAGGCACAGTGATATTCCATGTACCTCTTCTAGAGTTGAAGAAAGTAAAGACAATGCACCAGATTCACGGGAAACTGGGGATGGCATTGTCGGAACATCTGAGTTAGAGGATGAGGTTGATGGTGATATGATTGAGGGGCCAAAATCGGGGATGAAGTTTAATTCTTTTGAAGAATTAATGAATTATTATAAGCAGTATGCTAAGAAATGTGGATTTGGAATGATGACAAGAAGGATTGATAAGGGGGATGATAAGACAATTCTATATGTTATCCTTGGTTGTGCACATGGTGGGAAGGCTCAGAATAGGACGTTGAATATGGCCAGACCACGTCCGACAGGAAAGACAGAATATAAGGCAAAGATTAATGCCTTAAAAGTTGATGGAAAGTTCTGATTGACAACAATTCATAATATCCATAACCACGGCCTCAATCTAAATAAATCTCGCTTCTTTCGATGTAATAGAAAAGTGAGTGATTCCATAAAAAGAGTCTTAGATATCAAAGATTTGGCTGGGATTCGAATGAATAGGAGTTTCGTTTCTCTGGTCGTTGATGTTGGTGGATTTGAGAACCTTCCGTTTTTGGAAAAAGATTGTTGGAATTATATCGACAATACAAGACATCTACGGCTTGGGAAAGGTGGTGCTGGAGCACTTCAAGAGTATTTTTGTATGATGCAGTACAAAAATTTTGATTTTTTTGTACTTATGGTTTGGATGATAATGGGAGGTTAAAGAATGTCTTCTGGGAAGACCCCCATAGTAGGGTAGCTTACCAATACTTCGGTGATGTGGTTACCTTCGACACTACATACCTGACGAATAGATATGGGATGCATTTGCACCATTTGTTGGTGTAAACCACCATGGACAGTCAATTTTGTTAGGAGCATATTTGATTTCCAGTGAGAATACAGAGACGTTTGTGTGGTTAGTCTATACGTGGTTGAAGTGTATGGATGGTATACCTCTGAAAGCTATTATCATCGATCAGGATAGAGCGATGAAAAATGTAATTGCTATTGTATTTCCAGAAAGTCGAAATCGACTTTGTTTGTAGCACATACTGAAAAAAGTTCTTGAAAAGCTTTCCTCCTATACTTCATATAAAAGTGGGATGAAAAATGCACTGATAAAATGTGTGTATGACTCTTAAACTGTTGATGAGTTTGAGAATCTTGAGATCAATTAATCACCACTTACAACTTGCATGAGAATGCCTGGCTAAAAAGTTTATACACTGAGCGTGAGCATTGAGTGCCTACATTTTTGAAAGAGTGTTTTTGGGCTGGGATGAGTACAACGTAGCGCAGCGAAAGCATGAATGCTTTTTTTGATAGTTAAGTTTATGCGAAGACAAACTTAAAAGAGTTTGTTGACCAATTGGACAGTACCTTGAAAAAAAAATTGAAAATGAAAATACTGTAGACTTCCACTCATTTAGCATTACAATTTCATGCATATCTAGATCTCTAATCGAAAAAAGATTTCAAGAGTTATACACAAATGCTAAATTTAGGGAAGTTCAGCAGCAACTTACTAGTATTATCAATCTGGATCCAGAGTTACTTAAGAGGAATGGTGCAATAAAAACCTATCTGATAGAGGGTGAAGTTCATGTGGATGAGTTCAGTAAGTTGGTTAAGTTCCTTGTGGACTTTAGTGAGGAAGATGTAGATGCCAAGTGTTCATGTGGTTTATTTCAGATGAGGGTTATATTGTGTAGGCACATTTTGGCTGTATTTAATGTAGCTGGATAAAAGCACTGCCAGAGAAGTACACTTTAGACCGATGGAGGAAGGACATCAAAAGGAGATACACTTTAATCCATAACAGCTACGACGGAGGGAATTAGCGGCCGAATGCTAGCAGTTATTCAAGTCTATTGAAAATTTGTTATAAAATGATTACTCATGCAGCAGGTTCAAAAAAGCATACTGAGGATGCTACACAAAAGTTATATGCTATGATTGACTTATATAATGAGAATCAAGAACCCCCATCCATGACCCTCACTGGTTCTAATGTTGGTTGAACGACAAATGAGACAACAACAGTGGGTAGTTCAAAGCAAGTACTCAGTTCAGTAGTTGTCAGAGGGAAATGCAGACTCTCATATCTGAAGAGAGGATCCAATATGGAGAAAGAAATGCGGAATGATAAAGGAAAGACGAAGATTGCAGCAGTAAACCGAAAACGTAAACAGGTGCACATACAACAATTTTAGTTATACATGTTTAGGCCAGTTATTTTATTAATGCAAGAGCTAATGACCAATGCTACTTGTTTATTAGAGAGATGGAGAAGATACACCAGTGCTGAACATGTGCAGGAATTTATTTGGCCAATCAGAGATAGATATGTCCAATGTTGGTTACATGGAAGTATATATATTTTTTTATATTTACGTCAGAGCTCTTATATTTATTTATTGATTTTTTATTTTTATTTTTCACTAACATGTTTAAGACAGATCAGCTAATGTCATTAGTGGAGCCTAGCTCCAAGAAACAGTAGTTGGGAGTCAAGAAAGTGTAAGATTTTTGCACTTTTTAGATGAAAATAGTAACATTTACATGAAACTAATATTGTTTTTTCATCCTTACAGATGCAATTTGGGTTGGATGGATCACAACCGGTGCAATTTGAGTTGGATGGATCACAATTGGTTCAATAGTGGTTAGGTGGCTCAAAGAACTAATTTACATAAATGGTTCATATATAGTTTTTGTAGTTGGGTATTTATATCTTTTTGTTGAAATTAACTTGGACATGGGGCTAAGCCATGTAATCACATTTGGGAATAATTGATTTTTTGTAATCATTTTTTTTGTAAAATCGAAACTGGATGGATTTCCAGTTTATATGCAAAAGTGCCTTCAATTACTGACACCCAGATTAATTGCATCCAGATACACCAGATTAATTGCATTTATGAGCCACCTATCTGTCCATCCAGATTTAACCTTCAGGTGGTGCATTATAGTTTGGTGAAACAGATTGTTATTTAGTACTCATTGTGGTGCCTCCATTTATGGACAGATTTCACCCAGGTGCCAAAACAAACTTGTAAAAAATGGGTTATTTATTCTATTGGTGTTAGTAGTATTCATTTGATGAGATTTGTAAACAGATTGTTATTCAAACAACAATGAATACAGGCATCAGCTTCTCGAGCCATTGCAGCTTTTTGCTCATGCATGTCTGAAATATTTCTTACTTCTCCAATTGTTAGACCAGATATCTGTCAGTCTTAACCAACAACATACTAATCATGACCATGCGAACATGTTTGTCAACTACCAACATATTTAAGTACTTTTCATTGCAGCTGAGTAGAGCTGAGATCAGGTAAGGCTACTAAAAATTGAAATCTGATTCAATGCATTAACAGATGATAATACCTCAAGAGGCATGAGACTTTTGGAATGATCCTGAACATGAAATGAAGTTAAGAATTTCATCAATAGATCCAATGTGATCAACACCCCATCTTGCATTTAATGATGGGATTATAGATGAAGGCATGCTTTTCATTTATACCCGAGAACGTGGCAACCTCCATCATACACTCTATGGGAAATCAAACCCATCAAACCGACACTTCCCCCACCGTACACCAAGTCTATCTTCCTCTGCACCTGTTATTAGATGCCCATAAGCTTAACACCGACCACAAATAATCCTTCAAGAGTAACCCAATCAAGGATAGTGGTTAAGAACATGCTCATATATATATGATCAGATAGGAAATAAAAATGTGCCTACACAAATCATGCATATAAAAATATAAAATAAAAATAAGAATGTGCCTTCAAAGCAAATAAGGTAGATTCATCCAGTTTCTTCCACAAGTGATTTAACATAAAAATAAAAATAAAGTTCTGACTGACACTTCAAAAATATTCTGTTAGTCTTAAACTACAAAAAAGTTCCGTACAGATTTATAACATCACCAACGTATAAACAACTTACATACACATTGCAACTAACTTCTAACATCCTGAGTCACTTATAGACAAGACAAGTAACATGTTATAACAAATGCAAAAGTTCAATACACTCGGAGAAGTGTTCGCGAATGTCTTATTTTAGCTTCACGTACAACAAGCGCCATCTCCTTGTTTACAACCTCCTCTTTTCTATCGAATAGCGCTGTCTTTCTCATATCAATCTCATCCACTCTCTTATGGAGATCAATCTTGCTCTTTTCGATATCGTCAAATATCTTCTCTAGCTCTTTCTTGGTTCTTAATATTTCAATGTGAATTTCTCGAACATCAGACTTTCTGTATTGATTCCCATCTACCCATTTGAAATACTTAAAATATGGCAATCCCTAATCATTTTAAACATATTTTGGAAACATGTTAGATGTACATAATATTAAATGTAACGTTAAATATGAATGTTGTTATCTTTGTGTTGTACTTAGGACACCCTAAGAAGGGTCGTCCTGGATTTCTTGTTATAGATGAGTATTTCAGTTGGGCTTCAAATTCACAGAAGCATAATGGTTGACCAAAACGTTGTTTACCAACAGATGAAGAAGAGTTCGTGGTGGATGATGACATATTCTTAAATTTAATCCAATAGAGTTTTCAAAAAAATAGAACAACAAAGAGGTGATGAATAATAATGATAGCAGATTGCAACAATGTTTAATATTGACAGATAAAATTGAAATTCTGTTGGGTGCATGAAAAAAATCTACCACTAAATCACACACCACCCTCCACACCTTAAGACCAATATATCATTTTCTTTTTTCGTTCTCTCTTCTCTTGGGAACACTCCCATGAAATAAAAGAGGAACCCATGGATAGTGGTTCTTGTTCTGTGTTTATGTATGCACTCGAGACACTTCAGAAAAACAAAGACCCGTGTATATAGACCTAGATCTATACCAAGGAAGCATGGCATGGTTTATCATTTCCATACTCGACCTTTATCATGAAGTAGTGTTTTTTGCTAACAAGTCAACAACGTGTACTCAGATCAATTAATCATGTACCTGAGCATTGCTGGGAAAACAAACATGAATGCAAAACAAATAGACAAACTATATGTTGTATACATTGAAATAAAGTAGAACAGATCATAAAATATTATAGGATTGGACCAATATCTCATGTAAATGACTCATGTTATATATATTAGCTATAATAGTTGATGATTATAAGAAATATTTTTATTTTATGAACAATCAAGAAAAAAAAAAAAAGAGTATATACCGATACAAGTTAGGGTTAGGGAGCCGATTTCAAATCTAAATGAATTTTGAAATTAGGTGCAATTTTGAATCTGAATAAAGTGCTATTTTGAATCTAAAAGAATTTCAAATCAAACATTAGGGTTAGGGTTAGGGTTAGGGTTTCCAGTTTATTCGAAATCATGTGTATATACCGAAATTGAAATTGGTTGTTTAAGAAACATTAACAATGGGAGATTCGGTTTAGGGCAAGAAGATGAGAACTGAAACTACCTCCCTTCGTGTTTCATCTTCCTGCATGTCGGTGGGGAAGTTTGTTTCAGCCGAAGGAGATGACCACTTATCGTACCTCCCTGCGTGAATAGTCTTCGTAGCTTGCTTGGGAAGCTTGTTGTGTTCGGTGCGGGGTTGCATGGCTATCCTCCTAGTTGAGGTGAGACTGACGTGCTCTGTTGGGTGTGGAGTGAGCTCAGGGTTTGATTTCATTCAGAGGTGCCCTGGTGGACAGATTTCATCCCTTCGTGATTTCATCTCTTCGTTCGACCCCATCCCTGCCAGTTTCAGTAAGATGGTGCAAACGCACCGTTTCGGTAAGATGGTGCAAACACACCGTTTTAGTAAGCTACAGTGGCCACGGGTACGCGAGAGGTACGCAAGCCGTGTGCAAGTAGCATTTTTGTTTTTAAAAATGACTTTATTCATAACCCTAGAGGTACAAGGTGTTATAGTTAGTATCAAAGCCCAGGTCAAACGATTCTGTGGAGTTTTTAAAATAAAAGAGAAGAAAATTTTTAAGTCAAGGTTAGTAGCACACCGGTTTCCCGAGATTTCTAAACCTGACTTTGTTCATAACCCTAGGGAAACGGGCTGTCACACTCTCTAACTCAGCCCATAGCTGCCACTAGTGTAACCTATTGGTAAAGTTGATTATGATCATCTGTGGTTTAAAAACCATGGTATTTGTAACTGATAAAAAAACTGTGGTGTTTGTAGCCTCTCTCCTCATAGATATTAAGTATCTCTAAGAATTTGTTGTTTCATGTAGTGTACTCAATTTTGTTGCCTAGTTTTCTTTTCACCTTTTAGGGGATGGGTTTCTATTTTCTCATTCAACGGAAAAGTAATATTAAACTAAAGATTATTCCCTTATTTTGGTGTCATTTGCAGCGATTCTGGGCAGGAAGTGGCATTAATAAGAACAAAGCCATGGTGGAGCATTTGAAGACTTATGGAGTGATCACATCAGAGAAGGTAGCTCAAGTAATGGGGGGTATTGATAGGGCTTTTTTTGTACGCGATGGGAATGCACCTTAGTATGACACTCCCATATCGATAGGTTACAATGCCACTATTTCTGCCCCTCATATGCATGCCACGTGCCTTCAATTGTTGGAGGAGAATTTGCTGCGCAGCATGCATGCTTTGGATGTTGGCTCAGGTATTGTTCTTCAACCATCTATCGGATTGTTGTACTGTTATATATTTATGCTCTAAAATGTTTCTTTCTTATCTATAAATCTCAAGAGGAGTATCCTCATAGAAATATCACATAGAACCACATTAGTACTTTTGGATTCTTAGAAGTAAAACTGACTGGAATCCACCTGTGGGTAGCCCCAAGTGGTAAGGGTGAACTTGTGTGCATGAGCCCCATGTCACAAGTTCAATTACCCCTGGAATCAAACTGCGATTTAAGCGGGAGGCCATGGCGGTGGGTTGTTGTGCTAGTCTCTCCGTGGGATTAGGTTCCATGGGTGAGTTCTAAGAGCTTTACCGTGGAGTGGTACCCCTGTCATAAAAAAAAAAGAAGAAGAAGTAAAAGTGACCGGTGAAGAGAAGCTTGGATAACCTGATGTACTAGGTGGAAGTTCATTATTATGCCAGTTGTATATATATATATTTTTTTAATCTTTAATCCAGGTATTTTATTCATATGAGTAGACAAAGCCCAAGTATACAGGAAGTACACATAAGAAATACCTAACTAGAATTTACAATTAACAGTAAAAGGTCATGTACATTTAGTCTATTACAACTTTATTCTTTTTTAATAGTTTTTTAAACTTTAAACTCCTCATAGGACAAGAAGCAGTTAATTGCATTGCCCTTCTTTCTCTCTCTGTTCCCTCCCTTTCGCTCCTTGTTTTCTTCTCTTTGATCGTGAGGATAAGCCAAGTACCACTGGATTTCTTAATAAGTTCATTTGTTTTGAATGCAATAAATTTCATGGAGTATTTTCTTGTCCCATTATTTGAGGGATCTGTTTAATCAAAAGCAGTTGCTTCTTAAACCACTTAGAGAAAAAATGGCTTCATTTCAAACCAATTGCTCATTATCCTCCTTAACTGCAGTTTGATGATTTTGCATAATTTTCTTTTTCTTGCCCTTACCATGGTTACCTTTGTAGGAACTGGTTATTTGACAGCTTGTTTTGCATTGATGGTTGGACCACAAGGTCGTGTTGTGGGCGTGGAACATATTCCTGAGTTGGTTTCTTCCTCAATCCCTAATATTCAAAAAAGTGCAGCAGTTCCACTATTGAAGGAACGTTCCCTCTCAGTGCATGCCGGTGGTATGTTTCTCAAAGTCCACATAATTAGAATTTTAAATAATGTACCTTACATGAAGAGTAGTTTGCCAATTTTGTGGGCAGAGAATGTAAAAAAATAACAGACCAACGAGAGTGTCCTTTGAGATGTTTTACTTGTGAAGTGTTTTATCAGGTTGTGATATATTTATAATGCGTTGTTGCATTGTGTGCCCGTTTATTATGAAATGACAGATGGAAGGCTTGGTTGGCCAGAGCATGCACCTTATGATGCTATTCAGGTTGGGGCAGCAGCTCCGGAAATGCTAGAGACACTTATTTACCAGTTGAAGCCTGGAGGAAGAATGGTGATTCCCGTTGGAATATATTCCAAGATTAGGTGTCGACAAGAACCTTGATGGATCTTTGAGCGCCCGAAATGAGTCCTCTGTTCGTTATGTACCTCTCACTAGTCAAGATGTTCAGTTGCGAGGTGGATAAGTCTCTTATCTGGAGTTGTTCGGAGGTTTATAGTTGTGGTTGAAGATGGGGTGCCTGTTCTTTTTTTTCTCCTTTGTATATATGATGATGCCATGGATCTTTTGTGCATGCTAAAATGCCATGGTTTATTGTGTTTTGCATTAGTTCTGGTAGTTTCTTTTCCATTTTTTTCCTCGCTAGTCTTTTTACGATCAAATGCTCATTAACTATGTCTTCTTTTTAGCTCTTACACTCATAATATCAAAATCCGGTTGACATTAAAATTGGGATCTTGAAACCAATCTTGGCTTGTCTTTAGACTTCTGTGGTGATCTCGCAGGAGGTATAGAATGAGATCAAATACATCAAGCGCGAATCTTACAATATTTATTGTTGTAAACTCAGGCAAAATAATTACTTAAAAAAATCTCATAAACCCATTTTACGTGCTTCTCCCTCCTAGAGAGTCCTAATTTTCTTATTACTATTATGGTGAAGGAACTGACACACGGGTAGGGGGTGAGACTTGACAGCCATTTTGGATGGCTTGAAGTTGTGTGTGCAGCAAGATTTATAGGACATTGAGGTTGAAACTGGTTCAAAGAATCAAAAGTGGTAGTGGAATAGTTGAGAAGAAACATGATGTGTTTCAAAATATCTCTCAGAGTTGTAGAATAGTTGTTGGATATAGATGGACCATTGACTTATGGTGTAATCCTAAAGTGGTTGATCATGACCACAGTTTTCCTTCATCGTAAGGAACTTTTTTTTTAGATAAAATTATAAGAGCAGAATTTTGAGACATCTTGCATAATTCTTGTTCCTGCTAGACTATGATTCTAATAAAATACAAAATTGAGGACTGGACCAATAGCTCCTTTTCTACAATAAATAATAATAACAATAATGAGCCAAAAATCTCTCAAGTCAATTGTAATGTGCATCATTTTAACGGGAACAGGAAAAAATAAAATAGGAAGATGTGCGATGTGCTGTACATATTTTAAATCTCATTGAATATGATGGTTTAAAAATTATATATGACGCTGTAAATAAGATTAGAGAAGCAATAAAATTTGTGAGTTCTTCACCTGCAAGACTTGATATATTTAAAACATGTGCAAATGCGCTGAATACTGTGTGTGGAAAAATGATGTGTCTAGATGTTCCTACTAAATGGAACTCAACATACATAATGTTTAGTGCTGTTGAAAAATACGAAAGAATTTTTTGTGCTAATGGGAGTCAAGGAGTCACAACTTTTGGCACCTCCGTTTGAAAATTGGCAAATGACTTGTATTTTTATTAAGTTTCTAAAATTTTTTTATGATGCCACTTTGAAAATCTCCGGCTCATTGTATGTGATCTCTAATATATTATTTTAATAAATTTGTATAATTGAGAACACTTTGAACAATATGGGTTAGAGTGAGGATGGTATGTTGACGAGGATGACATCTACTATGAAACTTAAGTTTGATAAATATTGGGAAAACACAGATAGAATGAACATGAATATTGTTTATGTAGCTTTTGTTCTTGACCCTCGATATAAGATTACATCATTGTCATATTGGTTAAAAATGTGCAAAGAGGAAGAATGCGGAGATAGAATTGAGGCCAACGTAGGATTACTCATGAATTGTTTGATTGAGCAATACCACAAGTTTCATGGGCTAGGTAGTGGAAGATCAAATATGACCCATAGAAGTTTCTCAAGTATTATTGGTGATGACCTAAATTGTAATGATTTTGATATAAGTCTATAGTAATATCTTGATAAGCAAAACAGTTCAGTATTTAGCTCGGACATGGATAGGTATTTGTCGAATGCGATTTAACCAAAAGTACTTGAGTTTGATATTTTGGATTGGTGGAAGAAGAACCCATTTAGATATCCCATCCTTGGGAGATCGCACGTGATGTATTGGTCATCTCTATTTTCACTGTCGCATTCAAGTCCGCATTCAACACCAGTGGATGTGTAATAGACTCATACTGAAGCTCATTAGTGCTAGAGACTAGCGAAGCACTAATGTGCACGCAAAATTAGTTGACTTATGAATCACTTAGTTCTTGGGAGGTGGAGGAGCATGTAGAAAGTATTAACATCGAAGGTAAATGCTTTTATTTGTTAATTTTGATTTTTATTTCTAACTTATCCATTTAACTTAACCTCTACATTTTTTTTTTGTTTTGTTTAAAGTAACCATCTTCCTTCGACTTCAGCAACTTAAGCATATGGACTCACACCCTATGCATTGAAAACTCTCCTTATGCAGTAAGTTAGACTTTTTAGGCAATTTACACGTCCTTTTGTTCAGTCTCTTATGTTTGATTGCTAAGTTTTTAACCGAATTTGTTTGTTTCAGTTTAAAATGAGAAAACCCAAGATGTGCAATATTGTATGTCATTCAACTCTTGATGCGAAAACTGCCAAGTAGAATTTGGAGTATCAAGTGACATGTTTGCTTGATTACGTTTCTCTGTAATTGGCAGGCTCGACCATTGGTGTTGGAAGGAGCATTCCCTGAGTTACTGGATGATGACTCCAAGGATTATGATCCATATGGAGTTTTTAGTGTTTTGTGTGGCTGCATTATTATTAGTTTAATTGGTTGTGATGTATTATTGTTTATTTTGTTCTTTGTAAATTTATGTTTTGCATTATGATGTAACAACAATATTATTTATGGGTGTAACCAGTTTTAGACAAAATTTAGGATTGAACTAGTATATACATGTTTTGTATTTTCCAAAATCGATTACGCCCTGGTTACTCTCCTCAACCAATACAGGTTTTCCATCCAGTCCCCTTTTTTGGTTTTTTTAAAATGTAAAAAACATATAATAAAGTGTTACTTCTTATGATAAATTGTTATTAATAATTTAATATATATATTTTATGTTTAAAGTATATGATCAATTAAATTTTCATTTTTATGATTAAACTTTTATTTTATAAATTATAATAACATTATCTTATATATAATTATATTAATAATATATGATCAAACAAATTACAAATGTTCATATTTAAGATTAACATTTTATGTTATAATTTATAAATTACAATATGAAATTATTTCATATATGATATATAATTATATATAAAAATTTCATATATAATTATATATTATATATAAAACTTATATATATAATATTTTGTATAATATATAAAATTAATTTTCATATATATATTTTTTCCAACCGGTCCGGTCCAGTCCCGAAAACTATGGAACCAAGGATCCGATCGGTTTTTATAATATAAGAACCGGTCTCGGACCGGATTGGTTCAAAACCGGACCAATAGGTTCGGTTTTTCTGTTTAAACTTATACCCCTAAATTATTATCTACTTTGCATTTTTATTTATTTCATTCTCTAATTTATTTTTTTTATAAATTAATTTTAAAAAGTGTTTAAATTATTTTTTTAAAAAAATTTGGGCAATTTAAACATGATACATTGATATCAGATTTTTTCTTTTAAAAAAAGTGCTATAAATTTTTTTAAAAAGTTTAAAGTATTTTTAAAAAATAAAAACCCAGATTAAATCCGAATTTTAAGTCAAAAAGCGAAAAAATCTGGTTACAATCTAGATATCCGTCCGAATTAAATTTGGATTAATCCGGGTGGATAACCACCCGGTTTTTAGAATCCAAATCCGGATCTGGTTGCACAATGATCCTATGTAATTGTATGTACATGCAAAGAACTTGAAAATACAACTTTAATACTTAATTGCTATAGCGATCTTCAGTGTTGATCTACATGAAACAATGACGAGGTGAAATTCTTCAAATGCTCTTAATTCTCAATGAAATGAATCTAAATGATGAACCCCCACTATTTGCAACACTTTCTTTTCATTTTCGTGGCTTTATTATCTCTGACATGAATTATTTTTTTTTTAAAATATGATCTTTGTTCTTGTAATTGTCGAGCCACATTGACCGGGATTAAATGATTATGAATTTGATCATTAAGATTTAAAATATATTAAAAAAATATCATGCCAATAAATCTCTTACAATTTGAAATTTTAAAAGCTTAGAAAACTATTTTGTATTCTCCTTCTTAATTATCTAATTTATCATATTTGGTAATCAAAATGTCTTAGAAAACTACAATCAAGTCAAAACAGAATAAAAAATTACAACTATTCTGTATAGCGGCTGACTTTATTGTGTATTGCAATAGTTCTGGTAGTTTCTTTTCCATTTTTTTCCTCGCAAGTCTTTTTACGATCAAATGCTCATTAACTGTGTCTTCGTTTTAGCTCTTGCATTGTCTACTCATAATATCAAAATCCCGTTGACATTAAGGTTATGATTGATTGCAAAACTCAACTGAGTTCAGTCTAATTTTAAGTTGAGGCTAACATCTAAACACTCAACTCTCAAATTATTAAACTCATATCAACTCAAAACCTCCTTACACGTAAAACCCACAACCTTTTTTAACTTTTCATAAAAAGTACTAAATTCATCTTAATATCTAAACATACTTTAAACTTAGTTTAGATAAGCCTCATATAACATCCTTCACTATTCATCTCATTACTATTCATAAAGAATTGAACTCAATTGAGCTCAACTTAACATCTAAACGCAGTCTAAAATTGGGATCTTGAAGCCAATCTTGACTTGGCTTTAGACTAATTGGTGATCTCGCAGGAGGTATAGAATGAGATAAAATACATCAAGCGAATATTACAATATTTATTGTTGTAAACTCAGGCAAAATAAATACTTAACAAATCTCATAAACTCAGTTTACGTGCTTCTCCCTCCTAGGTACCATAGCCTGTCCATAGGGAGTCCTAATTTTGGATGGTTGTGCAGCAAGATTTGTCAGACATTGAGGTTGAAACTGGTTCAAAAGTGGTAGTGGAATAGTTGAGAAGAAACATGTGTTTCAAAATATATCTCTGAGTTTTTTTTTAGATAAAATTATGGTACGTCTTCTTCTTAAAAAAACAAAGAGCAGAATTTTGAGACATCTTGCATAATTCTTGTTCCTGCTAGACTATGATTCTAAGAAAATACAAAACTTATAAGGACTGGACCGATAGCTCTTTTTCTACAATAAATAATAATAACAATAATGAGCCAAAAATCTCTCAAGTCAATTGTAATGTGCATCATTTTAACAGGAACAGGAGAAAATAAAATAGGAACATCAAATTCTGTACTAAAACTAGCTCACAAGGAACTTTTCGCTACAGAAAAAAGGCAACAGCACCAGATATCTTCGGATTCATATTAGCTCAAGTCAGAAGGTACGCCTTGGTCTTTCTTCAGCAACATTCACTCTTATTGCCCTCCCATCCAAACTCTGCACCACCAGGACACCCGAACTAGATTAGGTTTATATAACTAGTCCTTTCAACAAGAACTACATCCTTGTGTCCTTCTATCAGCCAACGGGGCTTTATAGGACATGATAACATGATGAAATAAAATTTTGAATCCAGAAACCGTACAGTTTGAAACAGAACTCTTTAACATGAGAAAGGAAGAAGGCAATATACCTGTCCATCAAGAGCAGCAATGGCATCATCCCTTCCAGTCTCTCTGTCATAAACTACCTGTCAAGAATTGAAACTTTGTATTTTCATTGACTTAGTTTTTACATTGAGAAGACGTCAGAATAAATAGATACAAGACTAAATCTATCTAAGGTAACTATTACAATATGGTATGAATTTACAGTTACAAGAATAAAGGCTAATTCCTAGAATCATGGAGTTACAAATGTGGAGAAGATCTTTGCTTGATTGTTGGTAAGTGAGCTATCAATATGCCCCTTGAAGTTGGCGTATGGAGGTCCGTATTGCCCAACTTGGGTAGAAAGTGATGGAAGAGATCTCGGCCCAATGCTTTGGTGAATATGTCGGCAACTTGCTCATGGGAGGGAGTGTGAATAGCATTAAGGAGGCTGGATCGAATTTTATTACAAATGATGTGACAATCAATCTCAATATGTTTAGTACACTCATGGAACACAGGATTGTGAGCAATGTATAAAGCAGATTGGTTGTCACAATGAAGGCGGATAGGTTCTAGGTAAGGGACACCAAGATCAGTGAGGAGCTGTTTTAACCAAGTGACTTCGCAAGTGGTAACGGCCATAGCGCGGTATTCAGCTTCAGCAGAGGAACGAGCCATGGTGGTCTTTTTTTTGTGCGCCAGGAAATAGGACTGGTGCCAATCTGAACAAAGTAGCCTGTGGTGGAGCGACGAGTGATGGGACAGCTAGCCCAATCAGAATCAGTGTAGGCAGTAACATGAAGAGTGTTGGAAGAAGAGAAAAAAATGCCTTGTCCGGGACTACCTTTGATGTACCGAAGAACCCGAGTGGCAACCTGCATGTGAGGAGTACGAGGAGTGTGCATGAATTGACTGAGAATGTTCACTGCAAATACAATATCAGGATGACTAATAGTCAGGTAAATGAGACGGCCAACAAGGCGACAGTAAGGAGAAGGATTTGAAAGAATAGAGCCATCGTGGTTGGTGAGCTTTAAATTTTGTTCCATGTGAAAAGAAGCAGTCCGAGCACCAAGTTGTCCACTATCAGATAAGATGTCAAGAGCATATTTGCGTTGGTTGAGGAAGATGCCTTGGGATGATCCGACAACTTTGAGACCAAGAAAATATTTGAAAGGACCGAGATCTTTAGTTTTGAAATATGTAGAGAGAACATTTTTGAAGACTTTAATTTGTGATTGATCGTTGCCAGCAACTATAATATCGTCAACATAGACAAGAACAAGAGTGATGCTGGTAGAAGTAACCAGAGTGAATAAAGAATGGTCCGCCTGAGATTGAGAAAAACCTGCATCAAGAAGCACAGTAGTTAGTTTAAAAAATCAGTTGCAGGAGGCTTGTTTGAGGCCGTAGAGAGATTTGTGGAGGCGGCAGACACGAGGCTCCCCTTTTGAACAATAACCAGGAGGGGGAGTCATGTAGACTTCTTCATCAATATTTCCATGTAAGAAGGCGTTGTTGACATCAAGTTGATGGATAATCCATTGGCGAGAAGCAGCAACAACCAACAAACACCGAATGGTGGTCATCTTGGCAACGGGAGCAAAAGTCTCATGATAGTCCAAGCCTTCTACTTGAGTATAGCCTTTGGCAACAAAGGGAACTTTGTATCTTTAGACGGAGCCATCTGCTTTGAGCTTAGTTTTGAACACCCATTTGCAGCCAATGGGTTTCTTTCCAGGAGGAAGGGACTCAAGGGTCCAAGTAGAATTGTCTTCAAGAGTATGAAGTTCAGTAGACATGGCGTCACGCCAATGGGCATGACGAATAGCAACAGAATAACAGGAAGGATCAACAGAAACAATGAGAGCATTTAAAAAAATAAGGTGAGAAGGTGAGAAATGAGAATAAGAAAGAAAAGCAGATAAAGGATGAGTAGTACCTGAGGTCGATGCAGCAGATGAAGATGCAGTGGACTCAGTGTGTAAGGTCAAGCAGAGATTCCTGAAGATATGGGGGTCTAGTAATAGTGCGACGAGGACGAGGAGGAGGAGGAGGAGGAGGATAAGAAGGAGGAGAAGGTTCCGGAAGAAGAATAGAAGAGGAAGGAGGTGAGATAATGGAACAGGAAGAGGAATGATAGAGAGTGATGGGGAAGGAGAAGGAGGAAGGTCTTGGAAAGGAAACTGATGTTCGTGAAAGGTGACATCACGAGAATAAAAAATAGCTTGAGTGTCAAGATTGTAGAGTTTGTATGCTTTATGAGTGCTAGGATAGCCAAGAAAGAGACACTTAGAGGCACGAGGAGAAAATTTGTCGCGGGAAACTTGGAGAGTTTGGGCATAACAAAGGAAACCAAACACTCGAAGATGGTCATATTTTGGGGGGGGGGGTATTAAAAAGAAGTTCAAAGGGAGATTTATTTTGAAGAATACGATTGGGAGTTCGATTGATGAGATAGGTAGCGGTGAGGACACATTCACCCCAAAATTTTAAAGGTAAGTGAGCCTGAAAACGTAGGCTACGAGCGATATTCAAAAGGTGCCGATGTTTACGTTCCGCAACACCATTTTGTTGAGGAGTTTCAACACAAGTGTGTTCATGAATGATGCCGTGTTCATGAAGATAATTTTGAAATTTATGAGAAAGAAATTCTCGGCCATTGTCAGTGCGAATGATTTTAATGGTAGTGTTGAACTGATTTTGAATGAGAGCGAGAAAATGCATAATATGAGTGTATGCTTCGAATTTATAGCGCATGAGATAAATCCAAGTGGTGCGAGAGAAATCATCAACAATAGTAAGAAAATAATGAGCACCACAAATAGATGAGGTATGATAGCCATCCTATATATCACAAAAAATTCTATTAAAAGCCGTAGCACTTTTATTAGCATTAATAGAAAAAGGAAGTCTAGTGTGCTTAGAATGAGCACAAATATCACAATCATAAACGATGCAAGAATTATTGAAAAGACAAGAAATAACTAAGCGGGAAGGGTGACCTAGGCGTTGGTGCTATAGAATCTTATTCACAGTAATTTGAGTAGAAAGAGCCATGATGGGAGGTGACCGGTACACATAAAGTCCATTGCAAAGTTCACCCGCTCTAATCAGCCTCATCGAGTGCAGGTCCTGAAAAGAAACAGTGGAAGAAGAAAAAGAAACAGGGCAAGAATTAGTTGTGGTGAGCTGAGGGACTGAAAGGAGATTAAAAAGGAAATGAGGGACAAAAAGGACATTGTGTAAAGTGAGGTGTTCGACTAAGATGCATGTGCCGACGCCTTCAATTTTAATTAAGCTCCCATTTGGTAAAGTGGCCATTCGGTCAGATGGAGAAGGGACCAGAGAAGAGAACAAGGTGCGATCGTGGCATAGGTGGTCGGTAGCGCCACTGTCGACTACCCAGTCACGGTGGCTATCAAAGGGAAAGAGGAGGAGACATTACCGACGAAATTGGTGGTGGAAGTGTGCGGCTTGAGCAGATCAAGCAACCTCTAGTAGAGATCGGGTGTTAAACCCGAGATGGGTGACGATACGGATGCTTGGTGAGCCATCGGTGATGAGGGAGGAGGTTTGCCGAGGATGGACGATGGCTGTTTGCCGCGGGGCTCACCACCTGCGGAATACCCAACGATTTGCCAACAACGGTCACGGGTGTGGCTGTGCTTGCCACATTCGGTGTAGAGCAGGGGTTTCTTCGGATGACCACCAGAGTGAGCGGCGAAGGCGTGAGGAGCTTCCGACGCCACCGTTGGTCGGACATGGAGGAAACGGTGTTGCTCTTCCTGAAAGAGAATGGAAAAAATTTTGGTGATGGGGGGAAGGGTTTCCATGGCCAGAATTTGGGTTTGGAGTTGGAAAAAAGAGTCACTGAGGCCAAGTAAAAATTGGTACACTCTCTCATCTTCAGCTTGTTGTTGTAATTCTTTCAGATCGTTGGTTTTCTGTAGATGATTGAGTTCATCTCAAAATTGCTTGATTTGATTGTAATAGTCATGAACGGACTGGTTGTGTTGCTACAGGGAAGATAACTCACGCTTGAGGTGATAAATCTTGGCATTATTGCCATGGCAAAAAGGGGACTGGAGATCAAGCCACACTTCTCGGGGATCGGTGTGAAATTCAAGGGAGTTGGCTAAGGAGGGACTGATTGAATTGAGGAGCCAGGTGAGAACCATATCTTTGGTTTGGTTCCATTGTTTGTAATCTGTAGAAGTAGTTTCGGGTGGGGGAAGGGTGCCATCAACAAAAACTAGTTTGTTTTTGGCATTGAGAGCACGGGTCATGGTGACAATTGTCACTAGTGAGGAGACCAAAGACAAGGATTAGACTAGGAGAATCAGAGGGATGGAGAGCATATGGAGAGAGGGCAGCAGAAGAGGAAGAGGAAGAAGAAGAGGAAGAAGAGGCCATGGTGGGCTCGGGTAGGGTAGGGATCGTGACCTGGCTTTGATACTATGTCAAGAATTGAAACTTTGTATTTCATTGACTTAGTTTTACATTGAGAAGACGTCAGAATAAATAGATACAAGACTAAATCTATCTAAGGTAATTATTACAATACGGTATGAATTTACAGTTACAAGAATAAAGGCTAATTCCTAGAATCATGGAGTTACAAATATGGAGAAGATCTTTGCTTGATTGTTGGTAAGTGAGCTGTCAATACTACCTGAGCATCAACCACCTCACCATGTTTGCTGAAAAGCTCCTCCAGGCGAGCATTATCCACATTCCATGGCAGGTTACCCACATAAATTCTGAAAGAGGATCCAAATGAGCTAGGGGAGCGTTCTGATCGAGCTCTTCTTGGAGCGGACTTGTTAGCGGTTAACAGCCTTCCATCTAAATCCTATTTGAAGAAAAGAGAAAAATGCAAACACAGACCATTAAGATATGTTGACAAGAAAAAGCAACCGTTTTTGTGTATATGTGATGGGAGCATGATGAATTGAGGAAATGCAAGGTGCTTAGATAGATGCACATCATTCAAAGAAGCTCATGTGCAATTAAAAAGAGACTTAAAAAACTTGGTGGGTCAAAAGATTCATTATAAAGTGGCTTCTAACACCTCCTTTTTAAGACCTCACAGCAAATACAGTGGCTGTTGGCTTGAGGATTTATTTATTAATTTATTTTAAATTAACCATTCCTCATTCATTCATATATCTGTTTGATCAATACAATGTTTATCAATCTGTAAACTATTCTTAAAGCTTCTTCTATCCACACCTTCTCCTCTTCAGAATGTAGACCAGCCTTTGCTAGCTTGTGAGCTACTGCATTAGTAACTCTATGTGAGTATTGAAACTTCCATCCATGCCAACCTTTGAGAACCATCTTCAGCTCTTCAATAATATTGCCAGCATAAGACAAATCTTCAACTGGATCATTCATTGCGTTTATAATAACCTGAGTATCGCCCTCAAATATTACTTTGTCAAAGTTGAGATCCCTACATAAATCCATTGGTTTTCTCAAAGCATAACACTATGCTAGAGCTAGTATTGCCATATTTTGTCTCTAATCATGACAAGCTGCCATAGCCTCTCTCTTCTCATTTCTAATTATCCGTACTGCTCCCATCTTCCTTACTCTACCATCCAAACCAGCATCCTAATTGGCCTTCACCACATTCTGTTCTAATGGATTCCATCATTTCTCCCCTCCTACTGCACTATTATTCCCCTCCTGCCGCTTTAGTAAAGACTGAACTAGTTGAAACTCACTCAAAGCTTCTTGTGCTAATCTAATAACACAGCTTGGGCTAATAAATTTCTTTTAAAAAATATAGCTATTTCTTATGATCCATAAGCTTCTCATGATAGCAACAATCTCCTCCATTTCAGTTTTATTGAGCTTATGTGACAACTTCTCCCATAAACTCAGTAAATCTTCTTCTTCTTTTGTCTTCCATTTCTGCACATCCTTTAAATACCCAGCCCATACATCATTTGTAGCAGGGCAATGCCATAGAACATGCATTATAGATTCCCACTCTTGGAAGCAAATTGGGCACTTTGGATCATCACTGACTTTCCTGACAAATAAATTCCTTTTTGTAGCCAACAAATTATTACTTGCCTTCCACATTAACAATTTCAGCTTTCCAGGTAGATTCAGACTCTATATGTGTTTCCATTGACCATCTGAGTCTTCCCCTCTTGAAGATTCCCCCTGTACTATTTTTTATCTTTCTTGTTCCAAATAATATGCACTTTTCACACTAAACTAGACTTTATTTGTAGACCCTCAAATTAGCTTATCCTCAACATCCTTTCTACTCAAAGGAATGCAATAGATCTGATCAGCTTCTTCTTTCATGAAAATAGATCTAATTAAGTTCTCATTCCACTCCTTCTTGCCCTCAACCATAAGCTCACTGACCTTAGCATCTGCATTCAATATTGCAATTGGAGACTACACACTAAATGAAGATGGAGTGGACAACCATCTTTGGCCCCAAATCTGTATTCTGTTACGATCTCCCACCCTCCACCTTAATCCCTCTTTCAACAGTCCCAAAGAACTCTAAACACTTCTCAAAATTTGCGAGGGTGAATAACCTAGTTTTGCCTCCAATAGCGAGGAATGTCTAAAATGTTTTTCCTTATAGATCTTGGGAGGATTCTGCAACATTCTCCAACCTTTTTTTTGCCAACAAAGTTGAATTGAAATTCTCTAGATCTCTGAATCACAACACTCCATTTGCTTTTGATTGCCCCAGTTTCTTCTAACTCCTCCATTGGATACAACTTTCTCTTTGTTGATTGCCCCACCAAAACTTAGCTAGCATTTCATTCAGTTTTTTGCAAAGCTTCTTTGGCAGCCTGAATACATTCATGGTGTAGGATGAAATAGCTTGCAAGAAAACCTTTATCAAGATTTCTTTTCTTGCACCTAAAAGGAAAGAATTCTTTCAATTTTTTATCTCCTGCCAAGTTCTTTCTTTTAAGCACCTAAAGCTATTATACTTTGAACTACCCACTAGAGCAGGAAGTCCCAAGTATTGCTCATAGCTCCCTTTCACCAAATCATCACCTTCCCTTAGAATTATGCTTCTTGTTTATGAATTAGTGTTTGAACTAAAAACCATAGTTGTCTCTTCCTTGTTTAGGAACTGTCCAAAGGCTCTCTCATATGTGCTGAGGATCCCTTTCATTTTTCTCCATTCTTCCACACTGGTTCTCAAAAATAGAACACAATCATCTATAAATAACAGATGATTAATTCTCAGACCCCCGCTCACAACTGAAACTCCTCCTGTAACCCCTTGCTGATCAGATTTATTAAATAAAGCACTAAGCCCTTATGCACAGATTATGAAAAGGTAAGGGGATAATGGATCCCTTTGCCTTAATCCCCTCGATGGATAAATGTTTTCCTCTGGCTTTCCATTAACAATACTGAGTATGTAACAGAGGAGACACATTTCATGATCAGTTATATCCACTCACTACAAAAACCCAACTTCTTCATGATGGCTTCCAAATATATTCACTCAATTCTGTCATAAGCTTTTGACATATCAAGTTTGATGGCCATGCTTCCCTTCTTGCCTTTCTTTCTCACCTTCATAGTGTGTAGAACCTCATATGCAACCATTGTATTGTCAGTAATAATCCTTCCAAGTATGAAGGCACTTTGGTTGGATGAGATAATTTCTAATAGAACTCCTTTTAGCCTATTTACAAGCACTTGAAACAATTTTGTAAATGACATTACAAAGGCTAATTGGCCTATACTCAGTAACATATAAAGGGCTTTTTGGTTTGGGGATTAATGCTATATAAGTAAAGTTAATCAAAGAAATTAGATAATTACCATTAAGGAAGCTTAACACTGCATTGCACACCTCCTCACCTATTGTGTTCCAATAGTTTTGGTAAAAGCATGCACCAAAACCATTTGGTCCAGGTGACTTCAAAGGGCCCATTTGTTTGATAGCTTCCTCTATTTCCAATCTACAGAAAGGTGTAACCAATCTTCCATTCATCTCACTTGTAACTCAAGTCTCCACCTGTTGCACACATCTGCAATACCTACTGTGCTTGGCCTTGTTGAGGCAAACAGATTCTTAAAGTAATTGTAGAATGCCCTCTCAATGTCTTCTTGATTATTGAACAACTGTTTTTGCTCATCCATGACTTGTTTAACAGAATTTTTCCTTCTTCTCTGTGATGCACAAGCATGAAAGCATTTAGTGTTTATAACCCCCATTGCATACCAGTTTCTCTTGGCCCTTTGTTTCCATTTAAGATCTTCCTTCTCAAGCAATGCCCCTAGCTCCCTCTGTATTCTTTTGATTTCTTCAACATTATGTCTACTCTTTACATCTTGAAGCTTTTTTAGTAACTTAGATTTCTCTTTTATTTCTTTAGTTCTATCTGAATTGATCTGTCTAGGTGCCTTTGAAGGGCTACCTTGCATTTCTCCAACTTTACCTGAATCTTTTGATCATGCATTTCCCTTTGCATTGTATGCCAAGCCCCTTTAATAACTTCCTCACAGCCTTTCTCTTTGGCCTAGCTTGCCTCATATACTGATTGGCCTATGATCTGAGTTTCTGCCTATTAGCACTTCCACCCAATGGTCATTGAATATTTGTGCCCATTTTGAATTAGCCACTGCCCTATCTAACATTTCTTTTGTCAATGTCTCATCTTCGTGCTTATTACTCCATGTAAACTTATTCTCTCTCCATCCAAGATCAAATAGATTCCCTTCTTCTAGTGTAGCTCTAAAACCTTCCATTTTTCTCTTTGATCTTGGTTTACCTCCCATTTTCTCATCATTTGAAATAATCTCATTAAAATCCCCTAATACACACCACCATGATTGGCCCTTGGTTTTAAAGATTTTAACAAGTTCCAAGCTTCATCTCTTCTACTAGTCTCAGGCTGGCTATAAAAACCAGTCATCAACTACCTTTCTCTTCACCCTCTTCTTAAATCCAGGCACTAATATGTCTCTGTGTAAAGTTTAGTACCTTTACCTTAACTCTACTATTCTACGATAGAGCTAATCCTCCCTTCTGTCCCAAAGGCTCCACCTCAAAACACCCTTCATAGCTAAGTCTCTTCTTCATTCTCACACACTGCTCACTTCTCAGCTTAGTTTCCATAAAAAAATATCATATTTGGGTCCTTTTCCTTCACCATAAGCAAAGGTCTTGAACTGTCTGAGGGCTCCCAAGCCCTAGGTAGTTCCAACTAAGGGTTTTCATTGTGAATGGTGGGCTGTTGAACAACCACCATCATGCTTTCTATGGATTTGTTTTCCTCCTCATCACCACTTCTGCTAATATTTTTACCTTTCAGCCTTTTTGTTTCTCTTCCCTCCCCACTTTCATTCCTTCTTATTTTAATATAACATTCACCAGTGCTTTTACTTTCTTCCATTTTTCTCTTGCCCTTCTCTTCCATTCACCCTTCAGATGAGCCCTCTTAATAATTAGCTCATATATCGTTTCATTAAGATCTTCCCTTTGCTCCTCCACCTCAGCAATATTTTCCTCTTCATTCCCTTTCCCTTCCCTCACTGCTCCCTCTTCATTTATTATTTTCCTTACTCTTTTAGCTTGCTTCTTGCTCACCACTTCCTCATTTAAACTTCCATCCTTCTCTTTTTCCCTTACACTTGTTTCCTTAGACTCAGTCTCACTAATCCCCTTCCCCATCTTAGTAGTTTTTTCCTCATTTAAATGTTTACTTCTCTTTTTATTACTCGGATCATCTTTCTCACCCTATATATACCATCCATTCCTTCCTTCATCATTCTTATTCAAATTAACTAGCTCCCCCTCTATTTTTGTTTTTGCTCCTTTTTTCAAATTTGCTCTTAACCATACCCCATATTGATAAGCCCCATCACTCTTAGTTACACAACCTTCCTTACCATGTGTTAAACAGCCACAAGAAAAACAAAACTTGGGCAACTTTTTGTACCTTATAGGAATCCAAAGCTTGTCTCCTTTCACATTGATAGGTCTACCTTTAGCTAGTGGTTTTGATAGATCTATCTCAATCAAGACCCACAAATATCTTCCCCATCCACTTCCATCCTCCCTTACATCCACCTCATCCACCACTCCAATGGTACTACCTATCTGCATCCCTATGTCCTCATTCATATAGGACAATGGCAGATTGCGCACCTGAACCCATAAACACTCTTGCATGAACCTCACTTCTGTGGTGGTGTGTCTTCATCAAATGGTTTCAACACAAACAGATGGTAATCAAACAAACATGGTCTTCCACTCCAAACATGGTGTTTTTCTGCTAGATTAGCAAAGGTGATTGTAAATACATTCGTATATACTTCTAGGAACTTTGCAGGCTTACTTATCCTTCATACTTTCTTCATCGTGCTCTACATCACCTTTGTTCTTATACTTCTATCCATGCACACTTTTCCCACTAGACTGCATTCTCCTTTGTAGGAAATCTCATCTCCAACAACTTCATCAAAGTCTATAGCAGCTTTCCAGCAAAAGTAGTCGACTCCATTTCTCCTCTAATTCCTCCATCCCTCGATTTGTTCTTTCTATTTTTTTTTTTTTTTTTTTGTGTTTTTCTTCCTTCTCCTAGTGATAGAAACCCCCAGAACCTTCCTCCACCGTACACCACTCACTCACACGCATCACCACCCCTCACTCTAACACACCACCTAAATTCTGTTAGAATCTAGTGGGCCACACTACTCCACCTCAAACTCTCATTACGTAGGAGAGAGGAGAGACTTATAATGTTGAGACTCCCACGATCAGTTTCCTAAAAACAGATTTATTGGGTGCAATGTTGGCTTGAGGATTTTTGTGTTTCAATGGTCTTCATTATTTTCCAGTTACATGAAAATATCCTCTTCCCTTCTAAAGCGATGGCGAAAGATTTCACTCATCAGAGAAAAGTAGACTGCAAATACAAGGTATCAATTATTATATAGATTGATAAACCCCGTTTGTAGAAACTCATCTCCCCGGTTGGTTTAGCTTGGGACCTGAGTCATGCCAAGAAACAGTAGTGGACCTTTTGACTCTTAGGAGAGGATTAGTTAGTAGTAGTAGTCCACAAATTGCAACAAGAGAAATGTTCTTATTCATCATAGATTTTGTCATCTAGTCATACCTGCTGATGTGACACATCTTAAGTGACTGTTCATTTAAGTGGTTGACGGTTGACATGAAGTTAATTAAAATGTGCCATATTAGCAAGTGTGACTAACTAGGATGAATAGTAGTATTGCTCTTATAGCAATATAGAAAGTGGTTCCTACTTTCCTCCTATGGTGTGCTCGGAGGAAAATGAATGATAGAAATTTTCAGAATCGCGAACAGACAATAGAATAACTTAGGACTTTCTTCAATACTCTTCTCCTTTCGACAGCTTCTATAGACTTAAATGGACTCAATTTACATGATTTTCTTATATCGTTTTCACTTTCTAGATAGTTGTCTTCTTTGCGTAAATCCTATGCATTTCGATTTAAGCTTTTGTGATTTTTAATGAAATTCTTATAACTTATGAAACAAAATCCAGTACAGGACCTCAAGAGAATAATTGAAAGCCCCTCAAACATTCTATTCATTTTTTGATTAGTCGGTCATCTTCATTGAATGCAACTCAAGTAGATAAATTGTACACGAAAAGTATTGACTAGGTTGGCAATGGACAACAAAACCATAAATCTAGATAACTAAAATTGAGGACTATGTTGAGCCAGGATCCATACAGACATGAGGAGTCTTTAAAAACCATAGATATATGATCTTGATTACTTGTAAAAAAACACTTAGATCTAAGCTCAAATACCCCCCCCCCCCCGGGGGGGCCAATCTTCTCACAATCTTCGAAGTTCTTTTGTTGAACTTCCACAATGCATTGGCATACCTTCGAACTTCTCCAACAAGCCAATAATTAGTACACTTTTAGACATCACCCACCACACTCCAAACAGCCAGAAGATTGAGACCAAAACTGTAGTGCCATGTCACAGTGTTGCAAAAGATTATCTATTGTTTCATCATTCTTCTTGCAAATGCAGCATTAGTCCACAACTTAGAATCTTTACTAATGTTGTTGTCCACACAAAGAGTGTCAGTTGCATGTAGCTTTGCTCCACCAAATGCATAAAGAAGTAACTGTGGTCCTTGGGTCGCTAAAGACAACATGATAAGTGATGATAATGATCCAGGTCACAACAAATCAAAGCATCAAATGCAAAAAAAGAGGTGTGTTGGAACTACTATGGCTCACCAAAAAACCTCTAATGTAGCCCTCTATCCATAGAGCAACCACAATTCTAATCAAGACTTCTATGACATCTATGAATATTAAGGGAGCCAAGGGGTCCCTTTGTCTCAAGTCTCGAGAACTACTAAAAGAGCCAGAGGTGGATCCGTTAAGAAGAAGAGATGCAATGAGCTATCCATCTGACTCATTTCTTTCCAACTCTCCATAAGAAATAATTGGCACCCTTAAATGACTACCATCCTTGGAGGTAGCTTTTTGTAGGGTTTTGGGGTAGGCTGTGATTCTCAAAATAGTGTAAAAATTTCTCATATCCTTTTTGCCGACGATACATTAATTTTTAGTGAAGCTAATCAAGAAAATCTTTGGTCTTTAAGAGTTCTTTTATTATGTTTTGAAGTTGTTTTGAGCCCTAGAATTAATTTAACCAAGTCTAAAATTGTTCCAGTGGGCTCAATTTCAAATATTTCAAATTTGGCTAATATCTTGGGGTGTAGGATATCGTCGCTACCACTGAGGTATCTTGATCTTCACCTGGGCGCTCCACACAAATTTGCTTTGATTTGGGATGGGGTGATTGAGAAGATTAAGAGGAGGTTAGCTAGCTGGAAAAAGTGATATTTGTCTAAAGGGGATAGAATCACTTTGATAAAGAGTATGTTATCTAATCTTCCAACATATTTCCTTTCTTTCTTTCCTTTGCTGTCTGGGGTTTCTATTAAAATTGAAAAGATTTATAGGAAATTCTTGTTGGTATGGGGTGGGGGGGAGGAAAGGGGAGGAAAGGAAATATCATTTGGTGAGTTGGGATAAGGTATGTCAATCGATTTCAAGTGGAGGTTTGGGAGTGCGAAATTTGAGGCTTTTTAATAAAGCTCTTTTTGGATAATGGGTATGGAGATATCATTTAGAGATGGATGCATTATGGGAAAATGTGATAGATGTTAAATATGGGGGTAGGAGTTGGTGTTCAAATGAATTAAGAGAAGCTTATGGGGTGGGACTGTGGAAGTTAGTTCGAATGGGTTGGGGAGAGTTTGTTAAACATGTCAAATACAAGGTGGGGGATGGATCTAGAATATATTTTTGGCATGAAACTTGGTGTGGCGAGTCAGCTCTCAAGAATGTCTTCCCTTCACCTTTTCAGATTGCAAGGCATCAAGATGCAGCTGTGGCTGATTCTATCTCTTGTTCGAATAATTGTATTCAATGGAAGGTTGATTTTGTGAGAAATGTGAATGACTGGGAAGTTAATGTTATCTCTCTGATTTTTTTAGTAGATTATATGAGTTGAAGATTGTTCAAGGAAGGTTGATGTGGATTCAAGAAAGAAATTCCTGATTTTTTGTTCATTCCTATTACAAAGCATTAATCTGTCAAGGTGTATGTGACTACCCCTGGAAAAGCATTTGGAAAGCTAAGGTGCCAAGTAAGGTGGCTTTTTTCTGTTGGCTGGTGTCTCATGATAAAATTTTGACTACGGAAAATCTACGGAAGCGTGGACTTTGTGTCATAGATTGGTGTTCCATGTGCAAGAAATATGGTGAATCAATAATTCACTTGGTTCTCCATTGTGCGGTGGCTAAAAGTTTGTGGCACGAGATTTTTGGAAGGATGGGTATTGCTTGCGAGATGCCTAAGCAAGTGGTGAATTTACTAGCTTGTTGGAGTGGTAGAGAGAAGTCAAGTTTGATTGTAAATGATAAAGCATGTAATGTGATTGAAGAATGATGATAATACAAGTTTGATTTAAAAAATAAATAAATACAAGACCTCACATTCAGATCATGAAGTAAAGACAGTTATTTACCAAAAACATAAAACTTCTACCTCGCTTGGGACATCCCTCTTTCGAGTCATCAGTCGAGTCCTTCGGCCTTCTAATCTCTCCTACAAATAATACCTAGTGTAATGCTTGCTTAAGTGCTAAAAGTAATTAAGCAATTATCTTTTTCTAAGTAGGTGATCATTATCTCAAGACTGTACTCCCTTAGAGTTGATTTATATGGATGTATGGGGTCCTATCCTTTTAATTTCAATTTCTGGTTTTAAATACTGTCTTCTATATAGTTTTAGCCAAGACTCTTGGTTATACCCAATAGGTTGATAAAGGCTGTTTTTCAAAAGATGCAAGAGCGATGTCTTACCTGTTTTTCAAAAATTTCAAAAATATGTTGGAACGATTCTTCAACTCTAAAATAAAGGTTGTACAATCGGGTTGGGATAGTGAATATCATCCTTTACATAAGTTATTTCAATCTATAGCATTGTGTACCGTGTTTCATGCCCTCCTATGCATCAACAAAATGATTCTATTAAAAGTAAACACCATCACAGTGTCGAGATCGGACTCCCTCTTCTATCACCAAAAACATTTTTGG
The DNA here is from genome assembly GCA_003123785.1 of Pterocarya stenoptera. Lineage (NCBI taxonomy): Eukaryota > Viridiplantae > Streptophyta > Magnoliopsida > Fagales > Juglandaceae > Pterocarya > Pterocarya stenoptera. Next base: position 309,878 of record QEOT01009286.1, on the reverse strand, counting down.
AACGTTGCTTTCTCCGGTGCATGCTATTTAATTAATTGCATGTCTACTCCTCTTAAAAACTGCTCTCCATATGTGATTCTATTTAAATATTTTCTTGATTATTCTTTTCTTCAGATTTTTGGGTGTGCATGTTGGACTAAATTATATCCCTATAACTCCAATAAGGTTCAACCCAAGTCTGTCCGTTGTGTCTTTCTTAGTTACAATCAAATTCATAAACGTTACAATGTAAAACTTCTTAAAAGAATAAAGAGATCTATAGGAATTTTTACATCCAGCCATTTGGGCTTGAGAACTAAAAAGCCTACAAAAGAGAGTAGAGATTTTCTGTAAAAATGGACTTCTAGTATTTTGCCTTGGAATTTTATGGGGTGAGTCTAATAGAAAACACAAGCCTCTTTATATAGGTAAGACTATGGACCCTTACTTATTACTCCTATAACCCTTGGGCTATCCTCATTATTTTATCCATAAAAAAAAGCAAGGGTTAACCACTTTATTTATTAAGAGCAATTACCTATGCTTGATAGTTGATGAAAATCATCTCAGAAGAAGTGAACCACCTTAGGGAAGACAAATGATTTTCGAAGGAAATCAAAAGTCTAACATTCTCCCACTAATTGGTTCACTTAATAGGTAAAATTGAAATGACAAAAAATAATGCCTTCAATTCTGTCAACTGGTTGCATCTATATTTCACAAGATGTTGTTTTTGCTGAAGTTTTCCCTTTTCATGAAACGTGCTCCCCAAAAGTGTCACTCTCTCCATCTTCTCCTAACACTACTATGCTCCCTCTATTTCATGTCACTCAATTTCATCATTTGACAGCATTTTCCTCAAGTGCTCGGGACAATACTTCAGAAGAAGTTGGCACATCATCAACCTCTCAACCCGTGTCTCCCTTTCAGGTAAGCCAATTTCCTCACACTCAATCAAATATCACTCCCGAAACACCCAATTGTCGTCAATAGAGTAGATCTAAAGAGTCATTAGTTCTACATATGTATTAGTGTCATCTCCCAAATGAAATGAGAAAGCAAAAATCATGTCACCTGATTCATATCTGAGTATCCCTCCACATCTTGTCCTACCAAAGACCTTCAAAGGCATAACCATCTATATGAAGAATTTGTCGTGCCAATTTGCAGTAGTGCTTGAAGAAGATCATTAAAGTTTCTCAATCCCAATCCTCCCTCTTCTTTTGGCCGACAAATGTAATCCCAAGAAATCCATTTCCTTTAAACACACCCTTCATGGTCACCCACAAAAAAAGGATGAAAAAATATGTTGTATATGCTGTATAACTTTCTTGGGAGTATTAATTCTTGAGAGGATGTGAATAGGTATGGTGAATAAAATATGTTTTAGCAACACAAGTCTATTTCCAACTGATATTATTTTTCCTTTCCACCAAGCTACCATATTTTTCACCTTTGTTAATAAAGGTTCAAACATAGCCATAGGAAGCTTCTTGTAGTGCAGTGGAGAGGAGCACCCAACCATGTCATTGGAAGAAATCCTCCCTGAATCAAGTAATGGCAGAGATAATAGCTCTTCTTGATCTGGATAGCTTGGGATGAACCAAAAACTTACTTTTATGAGGGTTTATTAATTGGCCAGATGCTCTCTAGTAAGCTGTTAAGAAATCAAAAGAGATTATTCAAACTTCTTAGTCCCATTTGTGAAAATTAGAATGTCGTCTGTAAATAGCAGACGAGCGACAGGTAAGCATCCCTTGAATTCTTTATAGGGCAAAGTTTTTCCAGTATTCAACAAATTAGAAATTAATCTCCTTAATGTTTCCTCACTTAAAATAAAAAGCAGAGGTGATAGTTGATCTCCTTGACGTAGCCCTCTACTTGAAATGACTGAAAATCTTGGTTCTAAGAAACGTTGTTGTACAAGAGTTATCCAATTATCTAAGAGGCCAAAAGCTTGAAGTAACAGGGATAAGTATTTCCAGTTCACCCTATCAAACGCTATATCCATATCTATCTTGAGAAGCAATTTCCACCCACAGATTTATTTGAAATACTTGATGTTTTCAGTAATCTGTCTCCCACGGACAAAGGCGCCTTTGTTGATGTTTTCAGTAATCTGTCATCAATCTTTGGAATAAGAGTGAAAAGAAATTATTTATAGTAATCTGATAAATTTCCCCCATTAAAGAATTCAATAACGGCTTCTAGAAGATCTTGACAAATGATAGACCAGTAGGTTGTGTAGAAAGCAGCTGAAAAGACATCAGGTCCTCAAGCCAAATCTATGGGGATGGAAAACATTGTTTCCTTTAGTTCTTCTAGAGATGGATCGGCCATCAATCAACATTTTGTTTACTTCCAAAGTAACTAGAGGGATATTGGCAAAGAAATCTTCAGAAAAATCAACCCTTAATCATTTAGCTGTTTTTTGAAAAAAATCAACAACTGCCAAGTGGATTGAAGTTTATTTGATATGGTATTTCCATCAGGCAAGGTTAAGAAAGATGTAGTATTCCTCTTTCTTTTAAAAAGCAAACTCTGATGAACAAACTTTGTATTTCTATCACCCTCTTGCAACGAAGAAATTCTCCATTTTACTTCCAATACACTTCTATTGCAAAGCTTCCATGTAATTATGTTGAAGCTCTTTCAAATTTGACTCAGCTGAGTGGAAATGATTATTTTCAAGAATGTATTCCCATTCTTGAACTTGATCCCTTAGAAGATCTAACTTAAAAATATTCCCAAAAATTTGGGCATTCCAGCTTCTCAATGCAAACTTTAGCCTTTTAATCTCAATTCAATTACAACCAACCTCCGATGAACTCCTTACAGATGAGATTTGAGTAAGATAATCACATCCATTGGAATTTAAATGAAGAATGACCAGCTCTTCCTCCAAGATGTTCTGAATTAATATAGGGGAATGATCTGAACAAGTTCTTTCTAAATGTTTTAATGAGAATGAGGGAAATTTTGATAACCAATTACTACTGACTAAGGCTTTATCTGATCTCTCCCAAATTCTCCTTTCGTCTTTATTGCTATACCATGTGAATTTTGAACCCACAAATGGCATATACATTAAAGCACAGTTGTCAATAAAATGAGTGAAGTCCAATTTAGAAGCAAATGAAACATGAACGAACACCACCCAATTTTTCATCATCCTATTTAGTGATATTGAAATCCCCCACAACATCCAAGGCATAGTTGACCACTGTGAGATTAGTGTTGTCTATTAATCTCAGTTTTGGCTGGTCTATCCACTAAATTGACATTCAGAATGCTTTTCTCCATAGTACTCTCACAAAGGATGTATATATGTCGTAGCCATCAGGTTTTCAACACCCTCAATATCCCAATCATATTTGCAAGTTTAAGAAAGCTTTGTATGGCCTCAAGCATGCACCCCAGGCTTGGTTCTCCCGTTTAAGAAACTAGTTTATTGATATTGGCTTCTCTAGCACCAGGTCTGATTCCTCTTTATTCATCTACAAATCGGATTCAGTCATCACTTATATTCTTATTTACGTTGATGATATATTCATCCCAAGTTCAATTTCTGTTGCTATTTCTCACTTGCTGAATGCTTTTAAGCATGACTTTGCTGTCAAAGACTTAGGTCCTCTGCATTTCTTCTTTGGTATAGAAGCAATTTCATCCAATAAAGGTATACTTCTCTCTCGGCACTCTCATACACAATATTCTAAAAATGGACAAGTATGCTTGTAGCCAAACCTGTGTGTACACCTATGGCTACTACCACCAGCTTATCTGCCTTTGAAGGAGAAATTCTCGACACCTAACTCTCTATAGAAGCCCGATTGGTACTCTCCAATTTTTTTATGATATTTCTCACTTGTTGAATACTTTGAAGCATGACTTTCTGTCAAAGAATTAGGTCCTATGCATTTCTTCTTTGGTACAGAAGCAATTTCATTCAATAAAGGTATACTTCTCTCTCAACAATGTTATACACGATATTCTAAAAAAGGACATGTATGCTTGTAGCCAAATCTGTGTGCATTCTCATGGTTATTACCACTAGTGTAACACCCCTGTCCCGGATGGGATCAAAGATTTACCAACTGTCACCTAAAATTATATCTCATAGTATAGATATAATCTCCAATATCTCAATTACACATAGATCTCAACTGTTTTAACTCAACTACTCAAAATAATTAACTAGGAACACCACAATTCTTAATATAAATGTCAACCTCTTAACATACCACGTCATCATAACACAACAAGTTTATTGAATAAAATTCTCCAATAACCATGGCATCCTTTTGTATTTAATCCACTATGCTCACATAGTCTTATCCATGCTTTCTATTTTTGATGATCCTTTGCTGAAACATCCAAAATATCTGAAAATATTGTAAAGATAAGGGATGAGTTATCAAGAACTTAGTAAGTAGAGAACATATACTAGTATGTAAATATGAGCCTTTTCACATAGTTTAGAATGCATAAACAAAACATTTCAGCTTCAATATGCAGATTTCAAAAATTTGTTATCAGGATATCAGAGCGACATTTCAAACTGTTCATATTAACCTTTGGTGTAACATGACTAAACATTATTTTCTTATCTTATCTTATCATATCATATCACTATATCATATCAGAGACCATATTTAACCCCCGTGGTAGGGTTGTCCTATCCTCGGTGGCTAAATCAGGCAATATCAAAATGTAAATCTTCTCCTTATTCATTCTCAGAGACCCGAGTGTGCACATAAGAAAAACCACGTAGAAAAATCACTTTGTTTCTAAAGTGGGTGCACTCATATCAGAGATGTTGGTACCAACCATATAATAGAATCAAAATCATCATATCAAAACCAGAAACATAATCAGATATAGAATCAAAATAGAATCAGAATTTCATGCCCAAGGTTTTTCACATGCCATATAATATCAAACAGAGTATTGAACAGATTCATATTATTTTCACATATAAAAACAAATTAAGAGCATCTTCATATGACAACTACAAATTTCCAATTTTCATATTCATTCTTTTTGCACAGTTCAGAAACAGAATGCTAAACTTTTTGCTCATGTCTAAACCAGTCATGTTAGAAAATATTTTATCTTTTATACAGATTTCATGACTAATGCATAATACATAACTGAGATTATTTTCACATTTCTTTTCAAAACATACCATGCATATTTTTCACAAATCAACCTCAGGTCATTTTCTTTTTATGCAAAGTCTAGCATAGGAACCTCACTTACCTGGACCTTTTAACTTCTCTGAATTTTCTCATAATAGTGCCAAGGGAATATCAATCATTATCTATCAAATAGTCACGTAACTTGCGTAAATTTTCAATTGAACACATACTTCATAATTAAAACCTGAGATATAAAAATCTATATTTCCTTAATGTTTTAAAATTCTCGGAATCCTAAAATATCTTCACTTCCCATAATACCATGATATCCACTTATTTTCTCCCACTAATCGATTAAACTCTAAAACATTCTCCACCCCAACATCTATTTCTCTTGATTTTTATCATAGGAAATAATCATAAATACTGAATTCTATGGTTAACACTAACTTGGAAATGGGTGTTTTTGTAAGAGAAATATTTTAACCACAAAAGAATTACACAAAAATAAACCAACAAACTGATGTGGCTTTATGTAGTATGTCAGATTGTAAAGTTACTTTTATTGTAAAGTAGATCTAACGGATCATATGAAACCATATCAGTTTGTAGGTTTATTTTTTTGTACTTTCATTATATACGAAAGACTTCTCTTTTTGTAAATCCTGCCTTAAACACATCACTGGTTATTTCACATACAAGTTTTACATTATATAAGGGAGGTTAGCCTTTTCGAGGATAGTGTGCTTGTGGCGATGGTGAGTAGTGACTGGAGGTGTGGGCGTGATGGTGGTTCACGGCGGTTAAAGACAAAGCACTAGGCGCTAGCTAGGGAAAATTGGGAGAGAGAACAATGTGAGGGAGAGAGATTTGATGTTGGGAGGAGTAGAGAAGAGTAGCTGGTGCCGCCATGGTGCAAGGCAGTGGCCGAACAGGGTGGGGATTTTGGTTTGGGTGGAGCTGGTGATGCAGGAGGATCCCAGTCAGATGATGCTGAGTTGTTAGATTGCATGTTGATTGCACTGAAATATCTTAAAGTGGTAGATCAATGCAAAGATGACAAGAAATTGTGATCTTTCCTTGATTGAGGCAGCTTTGGGCACATTTTGGTATTTTGACCATAACTTTGGCTACGGGTATCAGAATTGCGCATATGACCTCAATTTGGAAAACTCTTTTCGACACTCACATCTGGATCAACTAGCTATGCTCTATGTACATAATTTTCGAGGCCAAAATCCACTGTTTTTCCCTCTGAATCCCTATTGTTAGTTATTGTTTTGCCTTTTATGGTAATATTTTATTTATCATTTAGGAAGTGATCTTGAACCTAATTTGGGCCAGATTTTAGGCGAATTACTTCTTTTATTACGTTTTTATTTTTTGTGTGATTATTGGAATTTTTCTATTTTTGGTAAAATTCTGATATGGTCCATTTTCAGCTACTACAACCCGACTTATCGATTGATTTCGTCATTCTTGAATTTTGACAATTTAGTCACACCTTAACTCTCATGACCGATGACAAAAACATTTGAATGGTGGAGAGAACAAAAGCGGTCATCAAGGTGGAGATTGATAGAGTTGAACTACTTGCACTTAAGAAGAAGAAAATCAGTATGGAAATTATAAAATTATATCTTGCTAGCATAAATGCAATGCTGCAAGACTATTTCTAAAATTTTCAAAACAAAATTAAGTATCTGTAAATAGACTAATAATAGTTTAGTATGTGTAAACATCTTAGTATTACTACCATAGAAAATTAAGTATAGAAATGAATTAGGCACGACTATTGAAATAAGTCTAACATAATAAGTTAATAACACATAATACTAATTTACTAAAGTATAATAACATGCAATTAGACACTAGAAAGTCTAGTATATAATTAAACTAGAAATAAGTTGGACACTAGTATCATATAATAACATGTAATACTATAGTATAATAACATGTAATTAGACATTAGAAATAAGTCTAGTATAGAAATTTGGAATGGAAACATTTAATTTAGTTTTCTTTTCTTCGAGCACAACTTATTTCTTTTATTGTTGTTGGGTTTCTTTTTTTGTTGTAATGAGAACTTAGAAAATGTTGGTTGTTGTTGTAGTTGGGAAGAAATAACATTATTGTTGCTGATTGTGTTTCAGCTGTTTGTTATTGGATAATTTGAATGATGGATGATGGGTTGATTGGATAATTTGGGAGGGTGATTATGTTTTAGCACAACTTGGAATGGGAAGAAGCCCTTAATATTTGTTTTTGTTGTTGTTGGATTCAGAACATGTAATTGATTTTAATTTGTGTTGTTGGTTGTTGTAGTTGGAAACAAGTAACAATATTTGGTGGCTGCTTGTGTTTAAATAGATTTGGTTATGTAACTTATGTTTTAGTTTTGGCTTGCAAGTTGTAGAAAATCAGCCGTGATTAGTTTTGGTTTTGGTTATGTTTTTTAAACTTATAATGAATGATTTAGTTTTGCAGTTTTTGTTATCTTTTTAGTAAAATTGAAGTAAATCAACCGTGAATGATTTAGTTTTTGAAAAAATTAAAATTTGAAATTGGCAAAATATGAAGCTAAAAAAAGGTCCAAAAAGCCCAATTCGACTCTAGGTGGATCGGGGTGTATACAAGTCAAAGTCGGAGTCAGACTTTGGGGATTCTGACTCCAACTTGGTTGATACTCACCCCTCATTACAACAAATTATAGTCTTTGTGATGGATGAAACCATTAGAAAAAAACCAAACCATCACAAAATATTTTTCGTAATGGTTAAAAACCATACATGTACCGACACAACAATCGTCACAAAAAATATTTTTTGTGATGGTTTATTACCCAACGTTCAATTGAAGGTTTGAACATAATCAACTTTTGGTGATGGTTGATTTCCATCACAATAGTATGTTTGAATGTACCAACAAATGTTCGCATGTTACTAAACTTCAAATGTCATTGCAAACGTCATTTTGTAATGTATTCTACAAAATTATAGCAAAGGTCATTGCAAATCGCCTAAAAGCCATCCTGCCTCAATTAATTTCAGACACCCAAAATGCCTTTGTTCCAGGAAGAATGATCTCTGACAACACTATAGTGGCATATGAACTCTTGCACTCAATGCAAAACAGATTGAGGAACCATAAAGAAGGATTCATGGCCCTCAAGCTCGATATGAGCAAGGCCTATGATAGGCTCGAGTGGTCTTTTATTCTTCAGGTCTTGGAGCAGATGGGCTTTGATAAGGATTGGATTGAGTTGATCATGCAATGCATTGGAACAATTTCTTACTCAATCCTACTTAATGGTACACCCCAACTAGTTTTCCAACCTTCAAGGGGCATTCGACAAGGAGATCCACTCTCTCTCTATCTGTTCATCCTTTGCTCTAAAGTACTCACATTTGCTTTGAACCAATCTGAACAAAAGGCTTTATTTCTAGTTTTTCCATCACTAGAGGCTCTTTGACTGTCAATCACCTATTTTTTACATATGATAGTCTAGTTTTTTGTAAAGCATAACTGCAGGAGTGGAGCAGGCTACATACCATTCTAAGTTCATATGAAGCAGTTTCTGGGCAGAGGCTAAATCTCGAGAAATCTTCAATCTACTTTAGCAAGAATACGAAGCAAGAGATCCAAAATCCCATCCTGTCTTCTGTTGGGATTAAAGCCTCGAGTCCTTTTGAAAAGTATCTAGGCCTACCTTCTTATGTAGGTAAGAATAAATCGAGAGCTTTTACCCCCATTCTTGACAGAATCAAATCTCAAATGTGCAGCTGGAAAACAAATCTGCTATCTCTTGTAGGCAAGGAAGTATTGTTGAAGTCAGTCATCCAGTCCATCCCCACATACTGCATGGGCATCTTGCTAATTCCAAAGGGTATTTTGAGGAACATTAATAAACTAATACAATCCTTTTGGTGGGGGATAAAAAACCAAAAGTCCAAGATGTATTGGCTTAATTGGAAAGGGATTGGAAAAGGAAAGCAGGTAGGGGGCCTGGGTTTCAGAGATTTTGAAGACTTCAACAAAGCCATGTTAGCTAAGCAAGGGTGGAGGATCACCACCAATAACCAGTCATTGGCTTCTAGAGTTCTCAAAGCCTAGTACTTCCCCTCAGCTGAATTTTCCAAGGCAAGAGTCAGGAGGGGTGATTCCTTTGTGTGGAAAAGTATCATAGCAGCTAGACCGTTATTGCTTGAAGGACTGATATGGAAGATAGGAAATGGAAACAAAGTGAAGGTATGGTTAGACCGATGGTTGCCTACTCCAACTTCTTACAAAAGTCAATCCCCTCCCAAGATCCTCAACTAGAAGCAACTGTGAGTTCACTAATTGATCAAAATACTCAATCTTGGAATCTACCCCTCATTCAAAGTGCCTTTATTCCTGAGGAGGCTGTAATTATTCCTAGAATTCATATAAGTCCTTGTAACAGAAACGACAAGCTGATATGAAGATGCACTACGAATGGGATTTTCTCAGTTAAATCAGGTTATCACCTCCAAGTGTCAATGGATGACATCAACTAGGGGCAAACCTCGAGTACTACTAATCAAGGGGACCTATGGAAATTGATTTGGAAACTTAGAGTGCCAAACAAAGTCAAAATGTGCCTCTGGAGATTAGCTAAAGACATTCTTCCCACCAGGGTTAACCTGTACAAAAGGAAGATCATTGACTCACCATGTGCCCAATATGTCAAATGTATCCAGAGACCACATCTCATGTTCTATGGACATGTAAAGCAGCTCAGGATGTATGGACCATTAGCTCGAGAAGATTACAAAAAAGCAAATATGAGGAAGCTCCATTCTATGACCTGCTCACAGGGCTATTTTCCATCCTCCCTATAGAGGAACACACTAAGCTAGCCCTCACAGCTAAAGAGCTCTAGCACAGAAGAAACAAATTTGTTTTTGAGTCCAGCTTCATCTCTCCTCAACCGATTTCAAAGATTGTCTCAACATGCATGTCAAAGCTGAAAGACTTAGATAGAGACCAGCATAAGGAATCCCCCCAAAACCAACCTCCTGCTATATGGTGTAAACCTCCTACCAACACTTATAAAGTGAACTAGGATGCTGCTACCAACAAAGTCAATTGCAGGGTGGGCATCGGAGTATCAATCAGGGATTGGAATGGCCTTGTATCAGCCACTCTTAGAAGTCCATGTTCAGCCTTTCCTGATCCTCTTCTAGGAGAAGCACTAGCTGCCCTGAGGGCAGTGCAGTTTGGCAGTGAGATTGGTCTCAACAGTGTCATCTTCAAAGGGGACTCAAAGCAAGTGGTTAATGGCATATCCGACATAGCTGATACTAGAGTTTTGTTGGTCTAATTTTCAAGACATTAAGAAATTACTAGGCTCTTATCAATCCTGGTCCATCCGTCATGTACCTAGACAAGCCAATGCAGTAGCTCATTGCCTGGCTAAGAGCTCACTTGATTTGTTTGAGGACTCAATTCATGTAGAGGATTATCCTCATTGTATTCACAATCATCTCCTTCGAGATATTAATATGAAGTTTCCATTTTCTCAACCAAAAAAAAAAACATATAAATCTACATTCAAACATAACAACTGAAAGTCCGATCGTAAAGATAGTATAACATTTTAACATGAATTTAATAATGTTTGAACGTAGATATGATAATTTTTGAATGTCAATATTTCACTTTCGAACATGAACTTAAAAATGTTTGAACGCCCATATCTTAAACGTTTGAGCGTGAAGATTATAATATTTTAATAAGAATTCGACAATATTAAAATATCATTAATTTTAATTTTTAAACTTATTATTTATATTATTTAAGGTAGAATAAAACATACTTTCATATTTGAACATACAAATGTTAATCCACCGATAACAAATTTTAGTTCAATAATATATAGGAAACATGACAAAAGTTTTATAATAATTAATAAAATTGTATTGACGATAAAAATACACAAAATCATGTACAATAATCATCAAAATAAACATGATGATTGTTTAAACATTGGAACCAAATAAATACAAAATAATAAAATTTATTTTTTAATTAGGTGGATGCAGAGAGACATTTTATTGTGGATTTTATATTTTTATAATTCAGATTTAATTATATATGTATTCTTGAACCATCCATCATATTTTGTACCAATATTAGTCATGCCCTTATGCACTAAAATGTTTCTTTCCTTTCTATACATCGATCGCAAGATCATCAGGACATTTGATCGTCTAGAAACTTGATGACGTAGAACCACATGATGAGTAAATAGTACTTTGGATTATCCAAAGTTAAATTTGACCAGTGAAGATCATAATTAATTGGCTCGGATTACCAGCTGCATGTGTGCTATATATGAGCTTGAAGAAGTTTATTAATTATTATATATTATGCTGAATCATACTAAAATCCTCTCTAGGTTCCCGTGGGTTATCTACGTAGAGGCCATTATCGCTACCGTTTGTGCAGCCTCTATTCTCTGGTTTGGCTTAATTGGTTTTATGGAGTCTCTTAACGATCTCTAGCTACCAGCGTCTCTCATTGACTGAGAAGGAAAATGCAGAGGTGGTGGTGGAATTAGGGAAGTTGGTAGATGCTCTCCAAAGTGGGGGTAAGTGTTTGATTATGAAGGTGTTCACTGAGAGACACTATAACAAAGATGTTTTCAAGAGTACGATGAGGAAAGCATGGCATTTGGGGCTGGGGGTGAAGTTTAGGGATCTGAATTCAACCCTCATGCTTGCTGATTTTGAAGATATTAGGGATAAGGAAAAGGTCCTCCGCGAGGGCCCTTGGTCATTTGATAAACATATGGTCTTAATGACTGAAGTTGACGGTAGGAGACAAGTCTAGCAGATACAGTTACCATCGGCAACATTTTGGGTAAGGATTCATGATTTGCCTTTAATGGATCGTATTGAGTATGTGGGTCGCTTATTGGGTGGAAAAATTGGAGTTGTTGAGGAGGTGGATGCTAAGGAAGGCAAGATGGAGTGGGGGGAATATTGCGAGTTAGGGTTACTTTGCCGATAGAGAAACCATTGCTCCGGGGGTCAAAATTTATGATTGAAGGTGGAGAACCGGTGTGGGTTCGCTTCTCTTATGAGAGATTACCAAATTTCTGCTACTGGTGTGGATGTTTAGGACATGGTGAGAAGGATTGTGCAATTGCTATTCAGGGATTAGAGTTGCTTGCAGTGAAGGATTTTCCATATGGGATGTGGCTTCGTGCAAGTAATGGGTTTGGGAATCGTTCATTTGCAGGGAAAAACAGAGATACTGGTATGCCCAAATCCTCTCCTGTTTCTATCTCTGGTGATCAGAATGTACCTGGGGTGAAGGACTTCGAGGGCAAGACGGCGGAGGAAAATAGACCTAATACGGTGGTGGAAGGAGGTGCTTTGCTTCCACCAAAAACTCAAACTGCTTCGTTGGCAGTTACGAAATGTGTGAGTGGTGATTTTCAGGAACATGCAAGTGGGAAGTCTGTGGTGGGCGAGAGGTTAGGGACGGTTACAAACGGCTAGGATTTTTTGAATGAACTGGATGGCCTGCAAGCCTCACGTTCATGGGCCTAATGAGCCTCAACAGGAGCCAATCAACAATGAGGTGGACGGACTTGAGAGGGTCGATGTGTCAAAGCCTGATGGGCTTAGTAGTAAGAAGTGGAAAAGCATGTCTATGCTTCACGAAACGACATCACTTCCCTCTCTGGAATTGAGACCTGGGCGAGATCAGTTGCAAGGGAATTCCAAAAAGAGAAAGGGGGTTCCAGAGGGGGGGATCTCGAAAGGAAGGTCAGTGAAACGTAATCAAGTGGAACCGCCGGAAGCCACGAAACTCCTAAGTTGGAATGCCCATGGGCTTGGGAACCCACGTGACATTCGTTTAATCAAGAGGGAAAGGCCCGAGATAGTGTTCTTGCAGGAGACTAGACTCTCCACCCTCGAATTGGAGTCCTGTAAGTACAAATTAGGTTTTCAAAATTGTTTGGTTGTTAGTTCAATTGGTAGGCAAGGTGGAATTGCGTTGTTATGGGGAACTGATGTTGATTTGGCTGTAGTTAATTACTCTGCTAATCATATTGATGCTGCTATTAAAGATCCAAATACGAGTATGGGATACTGGTTTTTAACTACTATATATGGATTTCCAGAAACTCACCTAAGGCATAATACATGGGCTCTGATTAGATCTTTATGTAGAGTCAATGGTGAACCATGGTTAGTGATGGGGGATTTTAATGAATTAATGTACAATCATGAGAATAGAGGAGGCCAACCCAGGTTTGAAGGACAACTTTATGGTTTCAGAGAGGTTATTGATCATTGTAACTTGAGGGATTTGGGTTTTTCAGGCCCAAAGTTTACATGGTCTAATAGGAGAGCTAGGAATCACTGTATCAACGAAAGAATTAATCGATTTTTTGCAAACTCCATTTGGTGGGATAGTTTTCCTAATGCACGGGTAACTCATGGTGTGGTAACTTATTCTGATCACTTACCAATTTGGGTAAATTTGGAGGGTGCAGCAGTTTCCCATTATATTAAGAAGTCTTTTAAGTTTGAGGCTATGTGGGTTTGGGGGAGGTGTGTCGGGGCCTACTAACATGGAAGATGTTTCTGATTTGCTGAAAAAATGTGGAACTCAATTGCAGAGATGGAATAAACAGAGCTTTGGCTATGTTCAGACACAACTGAGTAACGCTCAAAGATATTTGCATAATTTATATGAAAGGGGGCCAGATTTAGTTTCTATAGAAGATCTAAATGTAGTAAGGGATGAAGTGCAAGTTTGGTTGGAGAGAAATGAGATCATGTGGAGGCAGGGGTCGAAAGCTATATGGCTTAAAGAGGGTGATAATAATACGAAATATTTTCACATGAAGGCATCCCTGAGAAAAAGAAAGAATAAAATTTTGAAAATCCAAGATAAAGATGGTCATTGGCAAGAAGGGGTTCAAAGAGATAGGGTCACACTTGGTTATTTTTAGAACCAGTTTTCAAGCTCATCTCCGTTTGTTGGTGATGATTCTTGGGCTTTCTTAGAACCTCTGGCTGACAAAGTCTCTCCTCAGATGAATCTCGATTTGATGAAGGTGTTTAATGCTGATGAAGTGAAGGCAGCCTTAAATCAAATGGATCCCACGAAGGCCCTGAGACCTGATGGCATGTCTCCAATATTTTTCCAAAAATATTGGCATGTGGTTGGTGACAATATTACCTCAGCAGTGCTTCAAGCACTTAATTCAAGTTCTTTCCCTTCAACTTTGAATCATACTCATATTGTTCTAATTCCCAAGAAGAAGTGTGCTATCAAAATGGGAGATTATAGGCCTATTAGTCTGTGTAATGTGATCTATAAACTCATTGCTAAAGTCCTCTTTAATAGACTCAAGTTTGTTTTACCGAGTATTATAAGTGAGAGTCAAAGTGCTTTTATCCCCAGGCGACTTATTTCTGATAATGTATTGATTGATTATGAGTTGATTAATTTTCTTAAACACAAAAAGAAAGGCAAAAATGGTTTTATGTCCCTGAAATTGGATATGAGTAAGGCTTACGACCAGGTCTAATGGGGATTTATAAAGGCTGTTATGGAAGTATTAGGGTTTCATCCAAGGTTATTGAGTTGATCATGTTCTGCATTGGATCTGTTTCTTTTTCTGTGTTAATAAATGGGGAGCCAAGAGGCTCCACTGTGCCAACTAGGTGATTAAGGCAGAGGAACCCATTGTCCCCTTACCTATTTCTTATTTGCACTGAAGGACTGATTTCTCTGTTGAGAAATGCCGGGTTGAGAAATGATATTTCTGGTATAAAAATCAATAGAGGGGCACCAAATATAAATGATCTGCTCTTTGCAGATGATAGTGTTGTTTTCTGTTGGGCAGATGTGGAAGAAAACAAAAGGGTACAAAGGTTGTTCGAGAAGTATGAAGCTGTTTCAGGCTAAAGAATTAATAAAGAAAAAACTGCCATTATGTTTAGTGGTAATGTGAGTGTGGAAATTCAAAATGAGATTAAGCATCTTTGGAGCAACTGTGAAGTACAACAATATGAGACATATTTGGGGCTCCCACTTGTTGTGGGGAGGTCCAGACACCGGGCTTTTCAATCTATTAAACAAAGGGTTTGGCAAAAGCTTCAAGCTTAGAAAGAGAAGTTGTTGTCACAGGGTGGTAAAGATATTCTTTTGAAAGCTGTTGCCCTATCCATTCCAACATATACAATGAGTTGCTTTCTTTTACCTTCTAGCTTTTATGTTGAGTTGGAAGGCATGATGTCAACGTTTTGGTGGGGACAAATAGGAAATGAAAGGAAAATTCATTGGTTGAGTTGGAGAAAATTATGTCAGAAGAAAATTCATGGAGGGATGGGTTTTAAAGATTAAAAAAGTTTCAATCTTGCTTTGCTAGCAAAACAGGGATGGAGATTATCACAAGACGAAAGTTCTTTGTTGCATAGACTTCTAAAGGTGAAATATTTTCCACACACTAGTTTCATGACAACAAGGTTGGGTAAATGTCAATCCTATACTTGGAGGGGCATTTGGGAGGCACGAAAATGGCTTGTGGCAGGTTGTAGGTGGAGGATAGGGAATGGGAGATCTGTTGACATTTGGCAAGATGATTGGATTCCAGAGCACAATTCTTTGATCTCGGAAGGGGGAGTGGAAAGGGATGGTACAAGATCTGGTTTTGTTGATTCTTTATTTTCTGATAATGTTAGGATGTGGGACATTCAAAAGCTAAGATCTCTCTTCAATCCAAATGTAGTTTTAGATATCTTAAAAATTCCATTATGTTATGATAATGTTGAAGATAGAAGGGTTTGGGCACATGAACGAAATGGCATTTTTAGTGTGCGAAGCTGTTACAGATTCATACATGCGCAACTTGGTCTCCAAAGTGCTGAATCATCAAATATGCAGGCTCAACAAGTTTTTTGGAAGCATTTGTGGAAGATGAAAGTGTCAAACAAGATTAAAATTTTTGCATGGCGTGCATGCAAACATGGCTTACTTACTGCTGTAAACTTGGTGAAAAGACAAGTGCTTACTGATGATACTTGCAAAATCTGTTTAGCAGCAATGGAAGATATCACTCATGCAGTGGTAAATTGTGATGCTATCCAAGGTATGTGGTGGATTTTTCTACCTAATTTACTGCTTGAAACTAGTATGTCCTTGATTGAGATGGCAATGCAAATCTGTGAAAGGAAGATGTATGAGCAGTTAGCTGTTTTATTTGTTTTGGCCTGGGGGTTTTGGTTTCGAAGGAACAAGTATGTGCATGATCAAGAGTTGCTAAGTCGTAGAATGGTAGCCGAGAATGCTTCTGTTATGCTGCATAGTTATGACCAAGTTAGACAGAAGACAAGAACTCAGCTAATGAGACACTACAAGTGGCAACCTCCTCAACCTGGGTGGCTCAAATTAAATGTGGATGCTTCAATTTTTCATGAATGGGATAGAGCAGGTGTAGGAGCAGTACTGAGGGATGAAGCAGGAAGAGTTCTTATGGCACTTAGCAAGGCTGAGGTCCCGATGGAAGACACAGAAGGTTCTGAGTTGCTAGCCATTTTCAAGGATCTGCAGCAATGCGCCACTATGGGTATTTCAAATATTATTGTGGAAAGTGACATTTTGCTAAGCATGAAGCTCTAAAAGATGATAGCATGACAAACTCTCTTTTAGGAGTGTTATATCAAAAGTAGAAACTTGCAACATTTTGAGAATTGTTTGTTTTCACATGTATATAGGGAAGGAAATATGGTAGCACACAAGTTGGCTAAAAATGCATTCAGAGTAGAAAGTCTTGATGTTTGGTGGGATTGTATTCCAGATTGTATTTCTCAAGTCCTATGACTTGATCATTGTCTGTAATCGTTTTCTATTGATTAATGATATTATCATTTTCATAAAAAAAAATTATTATATATTATGCCAGTAATTTTTTTCCTTTATTTTTTCCCCTTCAAATTCCACCTCGTAGGGCAAGAAGCATGCATTATTAATTAATTGCATCCTCCCCCAATCTTTCTTTCTCTTTCCTCTATTTTACAACTCGCGCGTCTTCTTCTTTTTGGTTTCCATAATCATAATTGTTTTGAATTCACTAAATTTGAGTATTTAGTCTAAATTAAGTAGTTGCATGATCTTAAACCCACACGGCAAAGGATTCATTTTACATTTTACATTTTAATTAAGTACTCTTGTGGATATAGTTGTTCTTTTTCTTACCCTTATATCACATATATTTTACATTTTACACATGTCAGTTATGTTGTAAATACATTAGTGATTTATTTATTTATCTGTCCAGAGTATAAATACTTTGTAACCTTCATTATTATTTTTTGAGACATCAGAAATAATATTCATAAAGTCTTTTACCCAAGCCATCGAGAACCTTCTGCCTACTAGGGTTTTACTCTTGTTATGGTATCAATCGCTTTTCTTCCATGGCGCGGACTCATTCTTCTCTTTCAGATGATGCTACAAGCCCTTTTTCCTTCACCCAAGTGACAATCCTGGTGTCATCTTGTTACTCAACCCTTAATCGAAGACAACTACCACACATGGTCTCGATCTATGACCATGGCTTTCTCAGCCAAGAACAAGTTAGGGTTTGTCGATGCTTCCATTGTCAAACCTTCAGATTAGAACGATCCTTTGCTTTCTCCATGGCTACGCTGCAATAATATGGTGACATCTTGGCTTCTTAATTCTATTTCATCCGATATATCTGCTAATATTTTGTATATTTCTACTGCGAATGAGATCTAGTTAGATCTAAAGGAACATTTCTCTAAGAAAAACAGTCCAATGATTTTCCAATTACAAAAATCCATTTCCACTCTTTCTCAAGGACAAATTTCGGTGAGCACCTATTTTACTTGCATGAAAGCTCTTTGGGATGAGTTGGTGAATTACAAACCTATTCCAGCTTGTTCTTGTGGAGTTGTGCACACGTTGAATACTTATGTTCATCAGGAGCACATTCTACAATTTTTTATGGGTTTGAATGAATATTTTTCCTTTACGAGAGCTCAAATCTTGCTAATGGAGCCTATCCCTTCTCTGAATAAAGTGTTTTCTCTTGTATTACAAGAAGAGCAACAAAGAAAAATTTCAATTGCCTCTCTTCCCCCTGTTGACTCACATGCTTTTGTTACCAAGGGTGATGATTCTAGATCTGCTAAGTCCTTCTTCAAGAAGGAACGACCAATGTGTAAGTATTGTGGAATCACTAGTCATATTATTGACAAGTGCTATAAGTTACATGGTTTTCCACCACGATGCAAGCCAAAATAGAGGCAATAGTCTATTGCCAATGTTGTCCATAGTGACAATAATTCCTCGGCAACATCTCCCTTTTCCTTAATTGAGGCTCAATATCAATAGCTCTTGTCTGTGCTTCACCCTTAAAACACCTATGTTGACCATGCTCATGTTGTTAATGTAGCAGCTTCAACTTCTACATTTTCTGGTATTTTGTTTGCGTCACCACTTATGCAATAATATCCACTCAGTATTTTCAACTCTTAAATCCAATCTATTTAGCCCTAATTGTTGGATTCTTGACATGAGAGCCACATATCATATGGTTCCTTCCGTCAATTGTTTTTCTTCCATTACATCTACTGTTAATACTTATGTTAAGCTTCCTAATGGTCAATCTATGTCTGTTACATATATTGGTACTGTTTGTATTTTAGAACATCTTGTTCTTCATGATGTTCTTTATGTTCCTTCTTTTACTTTAAGATTGATTTCCATAAGCAAGCTTACTAAATCACTCACTTGTTGTTTTGTGATTTCTTTTGATATGTGTTGTATTCAAGACTTGCTTCATTGGAGGCTGATTGGAGTGGGTAGACAGCAAAGAGGACTTTACATACTACAATCACTAGGCTTTTCTTCTTCTACTAAGCCTTTTTCATATGTTTATTCTATATCTACTAAATACTCTTTGTTTAAGACTTGGCATAACAGACTTGGTCATTCTTCTATTTCAAGGATGATGTTTCTTAATAAGTTTGTTCCTTAATTAGTTGTACCTAATAGTCCATGTATGATTTTTCCTTTGACCAAACAGAAGAAATTACATTTTCCTAATAATAACCATTTTTTTTATTCCCCTTTTGACCCTATTCACTGTGATGTGTGGGGACCTTTCTTTATTTCTACTATTGAAGGTTACATTTTTTTTTAAACTATTGTTGTTGATTCTACTTGTGCCACTTGGATTTTTCTTTTTAAAAGTAAATATGAAGTTCCATTACTCATTAATTTTTTTTTTCAAGATAGTTAAAACACAATTTCATACCAAAATAAAACAAATACGTACTGACCATGGTACACAATTCTTCATTTCCACTTTTCTGAATTCCAAAGTTGTCATTCATCAACACAGTTGTGTTGAGACTCCTCAACAGAATTCTGTGGTGGAAAGAAAGCATCAATATATACTTAACACAGCACGAGCATTGCTGTTCCAGTCCCATTTTCCTATTAAACTTTGGGGTGATGCTGTCTTAATAGCCACTTACATTATTAATAGGTTACCTACTCCTCTTTTAAATCATAAATCTTCCTTTGAGACTTTATTCCATATTACTGCTTCCTATGATCATCTCAGAACTTTTGGATGCTTGTGTTTTGCATCTACCTTACAGAGATCTCGCACCAAACTTGATCCCAAAGCTCGTGTTTGTATTTTTCTTTGCTATCCTCTTGGCATTAAAGATTTTAAGTTTCTTGACCTAAATACTAATCAGTGTTTTGTATCTAGACACATCATCTTTCATGAACATGTTTTTCCCTTAAAATCCCATAAATTTCTTCCTCTTAATCATGTTCCTTCTTCAACTACATGCATTCCTTTACCTCATCAATCTTCAACATTAGATTTTTTTACTGTGCCTCTAATGGGCCCTAATACTTCTTTTATTGACATACCTCAGTCTTCTACCAATTCTGATAATAATTCTTCCTCCCTAATACTCCCTTGGAGATCAACCAAAATGAGAAGAGCACCTGGTTATTTACAGAATTTCTATTGCAATTCTTCTTCTTCTTCACACTCTGCATCAGTTTCTACAACAGGTTCTTCCTTTCCTTTTTCATCCCATATCAAGTATGACATATCTCATTTCCTTTCCTATGATCGGTTATCTCCCAATCATAAATCATTTGCTTTATCCATTATTGCTGATATTGAACCTGAGTTTTACCATCAAACTGTCAAACACTATCACTTGAGAGATGCTATGACTGCTAATATTAAAGCCTTGGGAAAAAAAAAATATATAAACTGTTACTTCTTTACCTCCTGGAAAACAACCCATTGGCTGTAGATGGGTTTACAAGATTAAGTATTATGCTGATGGTTCTATAGAATGATACAAAGTAAGGTTGGTTGCTAAGGGCTACATTCAAAAGGAAGGTTTGGATTATTCTGAAACTTTTTCGCTAGTAGCTAAAATGACTATTGTTAGAACTTTATTGACTATTTCTACTGTACAAAATTGACATCTTATTCAGCTTGATGTTAACAATGCCTTTTTGCATGGGGATTTATTTAAAGAAGTATATATGAAACTGCCTCCTGGTTTCTACATTAAAGGAGGGTCCAAAGTTTGTAAGCTGAATAAATCTCTCTATGGTCTAAAATAGGCTTCATGCCAGTGGTTTTTGAAATTTTCCACTTCTCTCCTTGACTTGGGTTTTAATCAATCCAAAGCTGATTATTCTCTTTTTACCAAGACTTGTGGTTCTTCTTTCATTGCTCTTCTTGTCTATGTAGATGATATTTTGATTGCTAGCAATGATGTGCAGTCTATTGTGCATTTGAAATCCTTACTTGATGACAAATTCAAACTTAAGGGTCTATTGTGCATTTGAAATCCTTACTTGATGACAAATTCAAACTTAAGGATCTTAGTTAGCTCAAATATTTTCTTGGGTTGGAGGTGGCGAGATCTTCTCATGGCATTTCGTTATGTCAAAGGAAGATGCACTTGAGATTCTCCAAGATGTTGGTTTCCTTGCATCTAAACCTATTTCTTTTCCTATGGAGCAGAATGTGAAGTTGAGCAAAGATGATGGTTATTGCTTCTAGATCCTACTGTTTTTCTCAAGCTTGTTGGTAGGCTTCTCTACCTTACACTTTTAAGGCCTGATCTGTCTTACTCAGTGCATAGACTTAGAAAGTATATGGCTCAACTCAAACAGGCTCATTTAACAACAACCTATCGCATTTTACAATTTATGAAAAGTATTACAGGTCATGGTCTTTTATTTCTTGCTTCCAATTCCCTAATAGTTAAAGCCTTTTTAGATTCAGATTGAGCTTCTTGTCCTGATAGTCGTCAGTCTACAAGTGGATATTATATTTTTCTTGGAGATTCTGATAGGTTTGGCAATCAAGATGAGATACAAATCTCATCATTACACATTTTTCAAATCATCATACAAAATATAATAAACAATTCAACTTTTTCAAATCTCAATTCAACTTTTTCAAATCCCAAAACAATAATAATATTAAAAAATAATATTTTAAACTTTCATCTAAAACAAAAAATTCTCATCTCACTATCCAAACCTATCCTAGTGTCTTGGAAATCAAAGAAGCAGGTTACTATCTCTCGGTCTTCAGCTGAAGCTGAATATGGTTCAATGGCTTCTACCACTTGTGAAATTGTTTGGCTTCTTACTCTCTTATCTGATTTTGGTGTAACTCATCCTCACAGTGCTAAATTATTTTGTGATAGTTAGGCTGCTTTGCATATTGCTGCCAACCTAGTTTTTCATGAAAGGACAAAACACATTGAGCTGGACTGCCACTTCATCCGTGAAAAATTCAAGCTGGAATCACCAAGACTTTTCATCTTGCTTCTCAACACCAAGTTGCTAATGTTCTTACTAAACCTTTGGGTTATCAACAGTTTCATAACTTGATTTCCACAATGGGAGTTCATTCTATTTACTCTCAATCTTGAAAGGGATATCAAGTATATTTTACATTTACACGTGTTAGTTGTATTTTTTTTTAAGAAGAGGACGGTACTTCAATTTTATTTATAGCCCTCACTTATGATGGATGAATATCATGGTTACATCTTGACACCTAGTGGTTACAAATATTAAGAAAAAAAAAAAACCCAGGCATCCTAACTAGCTAGAAGAAAACTAAACACTATACAGTACAGCAGAAAACAACAAGAATACCAAAAGCAACAATGATAAAGATAAACAAAAAAAAAAAAAAAAAAAAAGGAGAGAAAAACAAACTTGTAACGAAACCTGTTATTTCTTACGAAGAACATGTAAACCAACTTTATCCATACGAACAACTCTTATTATATCTTTCGGTAGACTGTGAGTGGACTCAAAGAAAGCCTCCTTGCCACTAGAACCCAATTTGACAAGTCTATTGGCTACGTGATCATTTCTTGAAAAGAGCGGGAGATCCGTATCACCATTGAGCTCACCATCGTTTTAGCTTGTTTCTAGTAAGCTTGACTCCTCCATTAGACAGGCCCACCTTTATCCCACTATTGAGCCACAAGTTTAGAATCTGTTTTCACTTCAACATGAGTTATATTCATTCACACAAATGATCAGACCATCCGATAACGCTCGAATCTCAACAATATTATTTGAACTAATACCGTAATGTTTGGTAAAAGCACAAATCATATGACCCTTCTTATCTCTAAGAATTCCTCCAGCTCTACTTATTCCTAGGTTTCTGATGCTACTACCATCCCCATTTAGCTTCATAAAGTTCTGTGTAGGCCGCATCCGTTGCAGAAATTGAACTTCCTTTTTCCTGACAGGCATAGTCCATAAGCCGAGTTTCTGTAAGATATCACTATCTGAAGCCTTGATGAATTTTTTATTCGATTTAGTATATAAGACTTGAGCTAGGAAGTGCTTGATTTTATTGTAAACTTGCTCCCCTAAATCCACAATCCCTTTGTAACAACCCGATCCTAAGATTAGGATAAGTTTTATGTATTTTTTCATATAAACTATAAATATTCTATTATTATTATTATTATTATTATTATTATTATTATTATATCAGATTTTGCAGTTATTAGTTTTAATAATAATTATTATTAGTATTATTATTTTTATCATTTTTTATATTGTTCATTTTAATAAGATTATTATCATTTTATTTTTAGTATTTTATTAAGACCCAATTTTGTTATAGCCAATAGAATTTTGTTTGAATTTAAACTTTATTCTCTATATCCACCCGTAAGCCAAATCTTTATCTCCTAATTGATAAATTTCCTAAGGAAAACCAACTCAGTTCTTAGTCGGTTTCTCCACCCCATACGTCTCCACATAATTTCACATGCACATGCACATGCACGTACGCCTCTCTTCTCCTTAGCTTTAGGGTTATGTTTTTATCACATTTTCACTCGTTAAACTTCACAGTTCATGCACCTCTTCATTCTATATTCACGGCAACCGTCCCTATATAAATAGAACTCTTACGTGATAGACGAAAATATCTTCAACCGAGAGCTAGGGTTGCCGCAGCAGCTCCATGGTTTCGCAACAAACCACACGGACACCACTCAGTGAGACGCAGCAACCGAAAAGGCCGCGACTTGACAACGGAATCACCAGGGTGACTCCACTGCCCAGACCATGCATGACCGTGAAGGCCCTCCAATAAGTATCACACGTACACTACCCTATGGCATCTTGCACCGCGGATGAGCACCTTCATGGCCAACCGTTTCTACCTAAGCCACCCATGCATATCCCCAAAACATCCTTTGTTTTCATAAACAAAAATAGAGCATCGGTTCTTCCCTTGCACCGCAATCCCGCAAGCTCCCTCAGCCATCCGTTAGACCACCCCCACGGAACCACCATAAACTCCTCCACGTCTCCTTCCCAGCCCAAGCAACACCACGGAAGCAAGACCCACAACCTCTTCCTCTCGCACGGACGCAACCACGCAAAACCATGGCACTAGTGTAGCTTCTCCACATTGCAGCAACTCCACGCTGCCTAGAACACGCCGACGCCACCACCGGCCACCGTAGAAGACCTCGCACCGCCCCAGTAAGCCACAACGGTCGCCACTCCCAGGTGTTTTCGGCTTGACAGAATACTCACTCTCTTTCTCTCTCAGCGTTGCACCACCCTGCCCAGGAAACCAGTTGCGTCGCTGGCCACTTCTGTCCACTAGAGCCACCATACCGTGCAGCTTCCTCTCTCGGGGAGTCCATCGCAAAAACTTCTCCCTCTCACAGTGAGTTGTTGCTCGACCCTCCTCTGCCCGTAAGCCTTAGTTGCTTTTAGTTTTCCTTTTATTCCCAGTGAGTGTTGGCTACTCTCATATTAAGTTGCTCTTACGTTTTAGTTTTAGTAAATGGATATATTGATGAGATTACATATATATGTCATTTCTAAACCAGTATCTTGAACTTGAAGGAGTATTTTATGTATAATTATATTTATAAACCTACATTTAAGTCTATGTTAATTATGGATATTATTACATCATTTTATTTGAAGCTGTGTTGGGCTTAATATTTTAAATGTGAGCTTTTACTTAAATATATATTTATATATATACATATATATATATATATATATATATTAGTTAAAGACTCATTTATTATAAAGAAGTGTTTAAAGAATTTGAAATATATGTTCAAGTCTAATATTGAGCCTAATATTTTAGTTAATATTACTTTGCCTATTTAATAGAATTTAATAGAATTTTTATGCTCTATTTTAAATAGAAAACAATTAAGGAATTTTAAACTATATTATTTAGTATTAATTTTATAATTAAATTTCAATAGTAAATAGCAAGTGTTTAATCGTTTATTTTAAATATTTTAAATCTATGGTATGAAATGAACCTCTAGTATTTTTATAATAGATTTTGATATATTTATGCTATTGAAGTTGTAAGTTTTTAAAATAAAGAAATATGTTAAGAGTATTTAAATAATATTGATAATTATTATATTTCTTATAAGATTAAATAATTATGTTAAGAAAGTAAATCTATTTTAAGAATTTAGATTTTTATGACTTATTTATAATAGTCTAAGTATTCTACTAAACTATAATATGTTATTAGTATTTTAAGTAATTTAAAATATCATGATTTATTGATTATGGTGTTAAACAGAAAATTTATTTGACTATTTTCTAGATTATGAATTTAATTAAGTAGGTTATTAGTACATGTTCCTAGACAAATTTAGTGATATTTAATATTGTGTATAGGTGACGAGTACGACTTGAGATTCAAGAAGGAGCGCAGCAAGGTAAGTAATTTGATCACAAATTAAGATCATCACAATTCAGCTTATATATAAGTATTATTCAAGCCAGTTCATTGACAGCCATTGTTTACGCACCACTCATGTCATATGTAAACATGTCATTCAACATAGCACACAATCAGTTCATTCCACATCATGTTCAGATTTAGAAATTATAATTATGTATGTATTATGTCATGCATCTCATGGTCATAAGACACATAAGCTATTTTAAGTTCAAGTGCAAGATAAAATCAGTTCAGTTAATCAGATGGCCATTCAGATGCATGGTACCAATGCAGTTCAGTTTCAGGGTGGATGTGCAAGCCACGGACTCAAGTGTTGTCCACCACAGTATGCCAGAATACTATCAGCGGCTTCCCTCGTGGCCACGGCACGTGGGGCCGGTGCACAACCTCGCACACAGGGTTAAGTGTGTTGGCCAGTCAGTTCAGTCAGTTAAATCAGAACAATCAGTTAAGTCAGATCAGTCAGTTAATTCAGATAAATCAGTCATGCATAGCATAAACATCAGTATGAACAGTCATGAATTTTAAGCTCACAGCATGAAAAACTTTTATGAAAACCTTATGTTTAGTATGTTGACGTTGTGATGGATTTCTTACTGAGTATTCGACTCATTTTAATTTGTTTTCATGTTTTTTTAACCACCCAGGTGAGGATGATGATTACGAGCAGGCAGACCAGGATTAGAAGGAGTAGTTGACTTAGTTTCAGACCTCTTAGAATGAAAAATTGATTTTTATGACATAACTTTTATTCAGTTTATTCATTTAAGTTTTTGAAGGCATTGTTATCAGACAAAGTTTTATGAAATAAATCCTAAATTGTTTTTATTTAATATGAGATCTCTTACCGGGTTTATTTTATGAAAAACACATGACATCTCTAATCTACGGGAAAAGGGTGTTACACCCTTCCATGCAGGCTTTGCATCATAAAATTTAGAGGAACCAACTGATAATAGACGGTAGAATACCAAACACCACATTGATCTAAGAAATCGCCTGAGCCTTAGATAACAACTGATGCATCCCCCCCCCCCCATGTATGAGCAGGCCCAATATTCAACCCCAGAGTAGATTCAAAACCCATCCAGACATACGTGGGAATCTCACCCATCATCAGCGCATGATCCAATGACTCACAGGAAGCCACTTTGCAACATTCACATTTCGATGCCATAGAGATATTTAATTTCATAATATTCTTGTCAAAAGGCAAGCCACTATTCATACCTCTCCACATAAAAGTAGAAGTTTTTTAAGGCAGTAAAGAATTCCATATCCATTAAGTCCACTCCAATTTCTCTCTGCGATCATGAATAATTCCAAGTTGAAGATGTCGAAAAATTATCTTTTTGTTTAGTTGTCCATATCGAAATTTCGCGTCGGGACCTGTAGCAATCTTGACATTTTGTAATTTTAGATCTCCAGAAAGGGTATTCCCCACTAACTCTGGCATTTTCTTCCAATTTTCCTTCATCTTAGAATAAACATTGGCTACTTTCAAAGAGGGATTAGTGATCTCTGATATTTCATCCAAGATGCCCAAAGACGACCAATTTTCAAACCAGAAAGAGTTATTACTCTCATTAATAATCCATATGGAACCCCTAATAACCATTTTCAGTAATGGTTTTAAGGCCTTCCAAAAACTAGATTCATAGGACATGTGATCAATTAAGAAAGGGTGGTGCATATTACTATATTTGGCATGAAAAAAGTTGGCCTAAAGAGAATTACCGTACAGGAACTGCCACACAAATTTCATATGAAGAGGTTTCTCCGTGTCTTCCATTTTTCGTATTCCTAGCCCATCTTCTTCCGTAGGCCTGCAAACTTTATCTCAACCACCATTTCTTTGTTTCTTGCCATTTTGACTACCCCATAAGAAATCTGCAAAAATTTGATTAAGCTTGTAAAACACACTACGAGGCATTTTAAGCACTGCTAGAAGATGTATAGAAATGCTATCCAGCACTTGCTTTAATAACACTAATCTACCCCTCTTAGAGAGTAAATCTCCTTTCCAAGAGACTAATTTCTTATGCACTTTTTGAATTAGACAACGTAAGTAGCACAAACACTAACTATACATATAGGTGCACCCAAATATAAGTAAAGAAACAACTCTTCATGAAACCTGATAGTAAGAATCCCCATCATCTTACGAGCAGTGGAGGTCTGATTAGCAAAATATATAGCAGATTTAGGATGGTTCACTTTCTGGCCATAAATGATCTCATACAACATCAAAGTATCCATGCAAGCCTTCAACAAACTCTTAGATCCATTCAGAAAAATCATAAGATCATCTGCATATAGAAGATGGGAAATAGTAGGGCATCCTTTATGTGTTTGGAATCCAATGACCTTCCCATCTGCAACACTTCTATTAATTAAACGGCTTAGGACTTCTTTAGCAATAATGAATAAATAAGATGATAACGGATCCCCTTGTCTCAACTCCTGTGAAGATTGGAAATAGCCTTTACTAGTGTCATTCATTAAATGAGAGAAAGAAGGAACTATGATGCAATTTGATATCAGTTGTCTCCACTTAGCAGAAAAGCCCAAAACATGGAGCACCTCCATAATAAACTCCATTAGAGTCTATCATATGCTTTAGCCATATCTACTTTGATCATCACATTGCCTCTCCGCACCTTGGCATTCATACTTTGAATCACCTCCTGGGCAAGAGTTTATATTTTCATAAATATTACGGCCTTTGATAAAAGCCCTTTGTTCTTTCAAGACAATTTTATGAAGTAAAGGATTGAGCTTATTAACCAGAATCTTGGAGAATACTTTATACACCACTGTTCACAAACTAATGGGCTTGAATTTAGCAAAACTCGAGGGGTTGTCTTCTTTGGGAATAATAACAATAAAAGTGGAGGAGTAAAATTTAGGAAGAGGCGAACCATGAAATAATTCAGTTGTAGCTTCTAGGAGTTCTCCCTTGATAATATCCCAAGAATGCATAAAGAAACAAGAACTAAATCCATCAGGTCCCTAACTACTATCTTCTCGAATGTCAAACAAAGCAGTTTTGACTTCCTCTAACGAAGAACATCATTTTCCTCATTTGTGATAATCGATTGAAATAGATCATGCCAATTATCCATATGATGCACCCCTTCTGTGTTAAGAACAGATTGAAAGTCATTAACAGCTTCCTCATGAATCTCCTGGGGAGAATTGAGTTTCGTTCCCTCTTCCAGCGTCATATGACGTTATAACATGATCCCTCTATTCCTTCTAGTATGTATAGTTGCATGAAAAAATTTGGAGTTCGAATCCCTTTAAGCTTTTAGCCATTTCAAGCGTGATTTCTGCTTGAGAAGAATTTCTTGTTGAAGCAAAAATTGTTTCAACTCCAGTTGCTTAGCCTGAAATTGCAATTCAAGATCATGCCTCTACTGAGCAATTAATTGAGCCTCAATATTCATGATTTCATCTTTAGCATTTTGCACATGTAATTCCCTTGCCAAAACTCTCTTTATTCCAGGTCCGGAGGATAGGTTTCAACCTTTTTACTTTAGTAGTAAATTTCATGAGGCCTCCCCCATAAATGGGTTAGTTCTAGTTATCTGAGATGACTGTCGTAAAAGATTTATGTGTGCACCACATCCTCATGAGTCTAAAAATAGGAGGGCCATATCTCATACCTTCCTCTTTGACTTGAATAAGAAAAGCACTATTGATGCCGGCTAGAATAAGGATTATTCTGCAGACTAGTTTCAACAGATAATTCACAGGAAAGAAGACAAGATATTAGCCCAAAATACAGAGAAAACAACTCTAAATAATATTGATTAATAGTAAAATTCAAAATTATTTTATGAAGCCCACAAGTCGGACTTAAATAACTACAAAATTTGAAATTATGATGTTTTTTCCAAAAATGGAAAAATCTAAATTATTGTATGAGAAATAAATACATAAATAAATAAAAATCCTACAAAAAATTTGGCCAAAGTAAAAATCAGAATAACTTCCAAAACTTGAAACCAAATATTTACTAATAAGTCAAAAATGAGCATAAATATATAATTTGATGGAAAATAACTAATATTGCCCTTAGTCCAAGGAAGATATTAAGACTTTCCTTCCATATTTGTATAGATTCATCTTCTTAAGGTAGTACTTTAATGCAATCAATGTAGAATCTAGACTTAGATACCCCATATTAATTTGGGTTTGCATCAACTATGATCAGAACATGTCCTAGCTAAGACCACAGTATATAACTAAGGAAAATCCGCACGCAAGCCGTGTGAAACTAGAGTATGGTCTAGCTTGGCCCATATACGTGCTTGTCCCTCACGCACGCCCATTACACCAAGTATACTTGGAACTATCAATACTAGGTTCCAACAGATTGCATTAGAACTAAAATTATTAAAATCATCCATAACTGCTTGCGGTTTAGCTCTGCCTCCATTCTTCTCAGAATTGCTCATTAGAGTATTAAAATCACCACATATCAACCACTGATTATTAAGGATGGAGATTTGTTGTAATTCATCCTAGAGAATCCTTCTATCTAAATACCCACAACTCACATAAATAAAAGAAACCAGGTATGACACATTACCACAATTAATGAAGCTTGTAATGACCTGTTGATAAATTGAAACTGGAGAAAATGAAATATCATTCGTCCAGAATATCCAAATTTTACTGTGTTGCTCGCATTGGATATAAAATTTTACGTACCGTGTTAGTTGTATTGTAAATACATTAGTTTTTTTATTTATCTGTCTATAGTATAAATATTTTGTAAAATTCATTATTATTTTTTGACACATCAAAAATAATTTTCCTAAGGTCTTTTACCCAAGCCATCGAGAACCTTCTGTCTGCTAGGGTTTTACTCTTGTTATCTTACAATATTGATTCCCTTAATTTGTAGGAACTGGATGTTTGAAAGCTTGTTAAATTTGCACTGATGGTTGGACCACAAGCAGGCCAGGGCTGCCGCGAGAGAGAGAGAGATTTCTACTCAGTTTGGCAATCAAGCATCACAATTATACAGACTTCTTATACACACTACAACAGAAACCTTTTGAAGCGATCATAAAATCGCTGGAAAAGACTTTTTTCTTGTAGTGACAGCACACAGTTTATTTATTACTGATAAATAGCAGACGCAAACTGCATTAACACAGTACATACGCGCCCAAGAGGACGCTTCACACAACTTAAATACATGATCTCACAATAGCAATCCAGCTTCAAACCATTAACTAAAATTCACACTATGGATCTCCACCACACACATGCACGCATATATCTATATATATAATAGAGAACATGATGATGATGGTACTCAAAGTAAGTACCATATATGTATGTAAATGTTTTGTCATGATCACTTAATCGGTGCAGCAGCGGTACATGAAGTACTTCTCCATAGGACGGTGACACTCTGCGCACACTATCCTCTCTGGGATATCCCCAGTGATCCCAGGAAGGATAAGGCGGTTGCAGTGTTGCGGGGTGTGAAGCTTTCGTAGACGTTCTTTGAATGCTGGTACAAAGTGATTTTTCTCAGCATCATCTTTCCAGTTCTCGAAGTCTTCCAAGGTTTTTAAGGCAATCTCTCCGTTGCCTCTGGCTATTTCTTCATGATCAGGTAATCCTCCGCACACTACTGCCCATCCTTTCTCGCTGCCATCAAAGCTAAGCATAGTCATGACGTCCTCCATTATAGGATCGTTTTCGACAGTCTTGCCATTCTGCATTTTGGAGTACAACATACTCTCCAGTCGTGTCCAAAAGAACCATATGAATGTGAGGTCACCCCAGAACTGACTAAGCTGCTCTTTGTCGATAATTGAATTAGTTTTCAGCACCCTCTCCTTCGCATTGCTCTTTCCAACATAAAGAAGATCTAAAGTGATATTAGCTGCCTTGGCAACATTTTTTGCTGAGCTTGTGAACTTCCGAATCCACTCGATGTCCTCACCTCCATACAAGCATATGATATTCCCTTTTGCCATCTGATTACGATAATTAGAGAAAGAATATTAATATATGCAACCATACGATACTGTAACTAGTCTTGAGTTACTCAAAACAAGCTCATGCGTATACTCTTCCACGCACACATTTAATCAATAACGTCATCAGAATTTTTGGTTTTTTATCGAGTAAAATTTGCATGATACACACACGTACAAATATATATAGGTGCATGCATGTATGATCAGTTGGTGTCCTTATGCACGTGTGACGATGGAGGTCATACCGCATCTATCATTTTTGGATCGATGCCACCGATAAGTAGTGTAAGTCCCCAAATTTCTGTCTTCCATAAAGATTCCTCTTTCTCAATACTAAAAGGGATGGCCAAAGGCCCCCAGATCCACATCATGTGGAGTGCATTCATGGAGGCCACCCTTCCTTGTGGATCCAGGGACACTAGAATCGACCTCTTGTTAAAACGCCACACTTCCTTGATATACTTAATAACTGCAGGTTCAATTGTCCAAGGATCAGTTACGGTACACCATGGCATCTTTGACAGCAAATCCTGGAACTTTTTGACCTTCTCTTTATGATCTGCATGGGGACTTAACCTATCCACGACTGGGAGCCAGACCACTTCGTATTGCACCTGATGATCTGTCTTCCTCATGAGTGGGTCTTGGTACAAATGACCAAGAATTGTAATTTCATCATGGGAGATATCAAGATCTGATATGAGCAGTAGCACATGCTTTCTCTGTAGTACTTCAATATTTACCTGTTTGTGCCAGCAGCCAGCCAACAGGAGAACTCTTAAAACTTTTATTTATATAATTGCAAGTTAAAATAATAAAATTAATGGAGCTTACAATTAGTTAATTAATGAGAAATCGAGTTTCAAAAGCAAACCTTTTTCTGGGAGGAACCAATCACCAGCTCTTCATTGGGGTATAGCAATGCCCTGAGAATCTTCAAATTGTCCAGGTGTAATGTCTCGAAAAGACGGACGAGAGTGTGGAAATATTCCAGATGTCTCTTCTCCTCTGCATCCCACAGTGGACTTTATTTAATTAAGCCATAATTAATAATCAGGCACTTAAAAAGATCACAACTTCAAGAATGAAGAATAATACGTTTTCCTTGCAATTGACTCAACTCAACCTCTTTAACATACAGTTTGGTTATCTCAATCCAAATCTTGTAATTAAGCAAAAGAAAGGTCATGGTTTTCTAGTCTTGGTTCCACATTACATGATTAGCTTGCCTATATTATATATTTCATAAGATACAGAGAAATAGATAATCAATGGCCCACCTATATGTTGATAACAGAAAGCGAGTTGGCTCTTCAGATGCTCGTGTATATTGCTGATCTTGTGTGCCAAGCTTGATAGTTCCCATGCCTCTGTGGTTAATGCAGTACTGTTCCTAAAAAAATCAGCATAATGATCAGCTTGATGCATTAAAAACTTGTAACCACCAAGAAATTAATCCAAAGATGTAATCCACGTATTCGAACATTAAAAGTGAGGGTTCATGAATAAAATTATGGCTACATGGGTACCGTCCTCTAATTTGTTAAAAAAAAAATCGAGCTTGGTGTATCATGCACAACTTACTCCTGCCTCAAACCTATAAGGCTTGCAATCTGTGTAGCGCAAGCCACAATGCTTCGAATGGTCCAATAGGTAGCAGCTGGTAAATGAGCCGTGACAGCCATCACTGCTGGGGTGTCATCCGAAATGTACTGAGATGGAAGTTCCGTGAACTCAACAATGCGCGTAGTTACATCCATTATGGCTTTGATTAGTTTATTAAGTGCCTCAAACTGGGGTTTTAGAGAGCTTGAATACTCTGTGATGTTGGGCAGCTGCTTGAGGAAAGCCACAGATTTGGCAAGTGGATTTCTGGTGCAAA
Source organism: Pterocarya stenoptera (assembly GCA_003123785.1). NCBI lineage: Eukaryota > Viridiplantae > Streptophyta > Magnoliopsida > Fagales > Juglandaceae > Pterocarya > Pterocarya stenoptera. Next base: position 276,515 of record QEOT01009286.1, on the reverse strand, counting down.
GCTGAGCAACGAGCCAGAATTCCCCATAAGTCACCGCAAAGGCTGCTAGGGTTAGAACCACTTTTGAATCCCATGAAAAGCTCGTGAGAGTGTTCAATAATGCCATTGTAGTTGCATGTGCATCTCCACCACCTGAGCACTTGCATGATATCTGGCGCCATGAGTGAATATATAGAAGATGTTAGTTCCTATCTATATATTATATATATGCATTACTATATATATAATATAATATAGAAATGTTATACACCAATCTCTCATCCTATTTTGATGATCTTACTAAGTAGTATGTGGCACATTCATTACCATTAGATGATAAAAAAGCATGTAATAAATGATCATTTAATGGTAATAAATGTGCCATATCATACTTTGTGAGATGAAAGTGAGATGATACGTAATATGGTGTATATAATTTTCCTATATATATATATATACTTCGCCAAGAACAGTACTTTTTGTGTAAAAACAAAGAGTAGAACTAAAGAAAGTAATTAACTTTCTTTTTTAATCTTACGAAGTTGTTGGAAAAGCGCGCATTTGGTTGATCATGCATGGCATGCATATATGCATGTCGATCGAAAACTAAAGGAATCATGTGGAGATTTTGTATATATAATATATAAAGGTAAATATTTAATGATCAGGAGATCTTGACTGGGGCCTAGAATAAAAATGATCACCTCGCAAGAGATTTTGTATACAAGGTAAGCCAATGCTTCAAGAATGTCATCATCAAAAGCAGGCGCCGGAACAGTCTTGTCCTCCGTATCCGCATGTTCTAGCATGCCCTATATACACAAAGACAACAAGATACATGATTAATTATCTTAAACATAATTTGGTTGCAAGTAAAGTATAGCATTAATCATGCAGAAATATTAAATGCAAAGATTAATAATTAATTATATATACGTTGAGAACGCCATCAAGGCTGGGAGTGGCACGGCGAAAGATGTCCCCAATGATAAGGAGAATGGGCTTGACATAAACTTCACGACCATCAGGAGCATGGGTTGAATGAATTTGCTTCATCAATGCATTATCATCGGATAATGCGAACCTACGGTCTGCATGATCCTTTATCACAGTTTGCCTCGTTTTACGAGGAGCTGCTAGGCGCTGTGTGATGCTGGCCATATGTAAAATAAGGAAGGAAGGCAGGGGGAGAGCAGGGATATAGTACTTAATATTTGGTTTGTTTGTGTGGTTTTTGACGTGCCCAATCTTGGCCATATATATATATAAGAAGAAGAAGGCTAGGGGCAGGCCGTAGGGAATAAAGCAACATTATTAATGTTGATGAACATAATGTACCTTGCTTGTGAGGGGAGTCTAAACAAAGCTAAAGCCACGCTAGGTCGATAAGGCTATCCACTTGTGGTGGACCCTAATGAACTTTGTTTTAATTGCATGAAGCATAAAGTGAGCTTAATTTCCAGAATTTCCTTCATGTATTATTGGGTTGGGCAAGCTAGCTAAGAGAGTTTTACTTTCTGACATCATCAAGGCCATGTCACCATCCTTACATCAGTCTTAATTTGGGGCTAAATATTTGTATTATATGTTCAGTACTACTCAAGTCATTAAATATATATTATATAAGAAAGAATATTTGCAATCGTGAAGTGTGCAAGTCCGTGTAATTTCTTTAAAAAATGGAATAAATATGAGATTAATTTGAAAAAAAACTAATGTTTTAATACTGAATCTTACTTTTGTTTAAAATGATTACGTGGCGTTTGCACATTATATGATCGTATGTAGAATTACTATATATATATATAACCTTAATAATAATAATTTGTTCCCAGAATTTTCACTCAGAAGCAATTTGGACCTTATAATACCATATAGCCTGCTAGGAGATAAACTAATCAATGAGCGCTGCACTTTGTGGTGGCAATCATCACTACAACATAAGTCGATTTTTGGGACAAAAATTTTAGACTTCAAAAAATTGTGATTTCATCCTAAAATATTTTTTGAGACGAAAAAAGTCATTCCAATGTAGTTCCAATAATAGTGTCTCAAAAGATATTTTAGGACGAAAATATCAATTTCATCTTAAAAATATCTTTCGGGACGAACTTGAGCAAAACTGTTCGATCGTGTTCGAACAAAACATTGTTTTTGGGACGATTGAATTTTGTCCCAAAATCACGTTCGAACGGTACAAACTTGACATTCAAATGTCAAATATGTTCAAACGCGTCCTTCATGAGTGGTCGATCGATACCAGTCCGTTTGACCAAATAGGCATGAGGAAATGTTCGAACAAACAATTTGATGGTCGAACAGTAAAATATGTTTGAACCTGTTGAGTAAAACGTTCAATCGGACCATGATAGGATCAAACGATTTGTTATGAGATGATGTTCGAACGTTTATTTCATGTTCGATGATTTTGTTCGAACAGTTTCAAGTACTATTCGAATGTTTAATAACGATTACATTCGAACGTTCTGTATCAATATTCAAATGGTTTTACTTATTTTGTTTGAACAGTTTTTTGTTGTTCGAACAGTAACTATTTTATTTTACCCAATAACGAAAAATCAAACAGACATACATAGTATTTAAAAAAATATATTACAATTTATTCAATACCCATAAAAGTAGTATAATAAGTACGAACTAAATAAATAAAAAAGTAGTACTAGCGTTCTTTGTACATAAATAGATCCTAAAACCTGTACGCAAAATGTAAATCAGTTGCTTGGAGGCCTGAATTGTTATAAGTATCTACATTTGGAGTTGCATCTCTCTCCTGAACTCTTCTTGTTGATGTTCTTGGTGTTTCATGCGAATCTCCATGTCTACTTATTTCGCCAATTGAACCTCTAACTCATGTTGCCTTGTACTCAATTCTTCAATCTTGAAAATTGCTTTCTCTAACCTTATAGAGGTGTTAGAGGCATACCCGGACGATTAGGGAAGAACTAGAAGGCTTTACACAGCGACCCAAACCCCTCAAATATCCTAAACGTTGACCTAGAACTTGTATAAAAATTTCAACATCACTTGTTGAGAAATTTTAATCTGATACAAATTCAGCACGTAGGGCAATCATTTTATTCTACACACAAGAGAAAGAATTAATATCACCATAAATATTCAAATATGTTTAATTAAAACAGATAATAATACTTATATAATTTTTACAAGCATCAGGATGAGTCTATTCTCCATTACGATCAGTATGTGATGTAACATATAATTTTGTCAGATCATAATTGGTATCTGACTCTTGATACAATAGACATTTTTTGAGATATAAAATCATTAAAATACCTCCAAATAACAAACTATATACAATAAAAAAATAAAATAGCATTACCAATTTCTTAGAGAGGCGATGGAAAGATCTTAAGCCTGCATGATGATGAATCTTCAACTTCGATCTATTTGTTTTGTTTATAGAATTTTGCTCCTGCATAGAAATTGTAAATATTAGGAAGTGGAAATTATAAATAGGACACGCGAAAAAATTAATTTAACTTACCTTATATGATGGATTCTCGAACATGTCAGAAAATCTTTTCCAATCGGAAAGTCGGACATCTTGAAAATGATGTTAGCGTGCATCTTCTTTGGTCTCGAACTTATTATAATACTCATGATACCTCGCATTATATTTTCAGAATGCATTACACATAAGCTCATCGACAGTCTAATGCTCCTCTCTCCGATCAAAATTTAGTTTGAAGTCATCCTTAAAAAAATATATACACAAATATATTATTATCCAGAATATTCTAAATTTTGCATATATATTAAATAATATTAATATAAGTCAATTATTTGAACATTATCAAACAACGCTTCTTGATAAACTCTTTCATATCTTGAGGGACTTTCTGCCATGAACTCGTAGCCAAAAGTGCAAAAGTTTGTGTAAGAGCACCCACATGTGATGCAAGCCAAGCTATTGGTTGTCCTTTGCCTCCGGTATGTTCATCAGGAATGTTAACCTTAATCTTACCCACTTTACGATATTTTTCCAACGTCACGCTTCTATTAGTGCCTCGACCTTGACGAGATTGTATTGTTAACTCTATAAAATATAATATTCATTGTAAAAACGAAGTAAATGATGGTTAGAAATGATTTAATATGTATGAATGACTTTATTGAAACAAAATGACTACAATTTTTACCTTATTCTGTAGAGTCAATCTCTAGTTGTAAGTCAGACGCAGAGCTAGGAATAGGTGGAGATGGAATGCAAACTTCCTTCATCCTTTCTCGGTGATCTCAGTCCTAGAATAAGCAAACTCATCATGAAATATGAATTTTTTATACACTTCCACTGTAGTAGATAACAAGGCATAAGTACTACTAGCCAAGTACTATGACTAGTACTCATGTTTCCAAATAGATTAAATCTATTTGTTGCCACCCAAGTCGCACATTACGAGGTTCTTCAGCAAACCATGAATGTTCCAAATAGAATTCCTTCCAAACATGAGAGTCAACAGAATGTGACAAGACACCATCATTCCCGACTCTAGATGATGAGTGCCATGTCATGTCTACAACCATTGCACGTGACCTAAATAACCGTTGAAATCTAGGTATTAATGAAAAATGATGTACGACCTTTAGCGACACATTCTACTTCTCAGATGTCTATCTTGATTTATGACAAATAGGACACTCGTTCAGTTGCTAATTCTCTCGTCAAAATAATACACAGTCATTCTTTTTTTTTTTTTTTATCAAAGAGCCTGGAGCCACATGTCTAGTGACCTCGTCCTAAATTTATTTAAAAAGCTATCACTTATAGAGGAGGAAAATCGTGGTTACAAAACCAAACATTTGGGAGTTTACCAAAAAACAAAAACTCCCAAATACAAACCACCAAATTAAACAAGAATAAGAAATAAACGCCCATCTAAACAAGCCTATAATAATAAAACTAAAGACACTAAACAGGCCTATAAAAAGAAAAACAATAAATCTAAACAAGCCTAGATAAAACAAAAATCAAACAAAACCAATGCAAAAACCATAACTTGTAATAAGAAAAAAACTACATCTAAACGAAAGAACCATGCAAACGTAACTTTTGCACCGAGGTAAACTTACTAAACTCTGCTCATAGTCCCACGATCCACCTCCGCTTTAAAGCCCCGCACCATACCTCTTGCACCGAATTGAAGGAAGACCCCATTTGTCGACTCTGATCAAGCCCCGCAGCAAAGGAGGGAGCTCACTCATGGTTTTCCATTCCACATCTCCTTCCCTTGTGCCCCTTCTATCTAACCAATCCGCAACAACATTTCCTTCCTTGTGAATGTGCGAAAACTTGTAATCCATAGTTGAAAGCAAGTATTGAAGTTCCTCCCAATAGTCCTCCAAATACCAGATGCCACATCTAGTCTTCTGCAACCATGACAGTATAACTTTTAAGTCCATTTTGATTTCTACTGCTAATAGATTCAATCTTTTACAATGTTTAACTCCCTCCAACAGAGCTCGCAATTCAACTTCGGTACTATCTCCATATCCAATATTAATTGAGAACGCCAACAACAAAGCTCCCTGCATGTCCCGAATTACTCCTCCAACCCCCGAATCTCCTGGGTTCCCCAGACTACTCCCATCTATATTCAGTTTCACACGTCCCTGTGAGGGCTTAGACCATGATATAAGTTGGATTTGTTGTTGTTGAATAGGAATTGAAATAATATTTAGACTATTAAGAATGTAAGAGTTGGCTTGAGTAAACGTTTTTGGCTTGGAATCCTTGACAGATCACGCCTATCCATTTTTTGATAGATTGCCACACCACCTGAACTGATTCAACCTTACCTTTCATACGGGTAGAACATCTTCTGGCCCATAACCTCCACAAAATAATAGTAGGGAGTAATCCCAGTATGACACCTATTTGAGAGGCATTTGAAGCTCTCCGAAACCAACTAAGACAAGTTTCATAACATGTTCTTCCAATCGGCAGACCATGAATAGATCCACATTTTTTCCAAACCTCACTGTAACCTCCCCATCAAATAAAACATGATTGAGATCTTCATATTTTCCTTGACTACAACAGTTGCATTTCGAGACCAAAGGAATTCCAATCTGCCTAATTCTATCATCCACTGCTAATGCACCATGCCATGCCTTCCACATTAGAACAGAGAAGTTTTTAGGGAGCATATTATTCCAAATCCACTTATGCCCCTCAACAGTCTGGCCTCTTACCCGAATACATTCTCAAGCTGATTTAGTGGTAAAATTACCACTTTCAGCTTTGGTCCAAATTAGCATATCCTCCCCCTCTTTACATTTAGCAAGGACATTGAGGGCCCTTTTTGTAGTTTCAATACCCACCAGCCTCTCTAACAGAGCCATATCCCATCCACTAGCCAATTGAAATTCTTTAACTTTTAAGAGAAGTTGCTCACTCACTAGAAAGTTTTTAGCAAAAGGCCCCTGATCCAGCCACTTATCATACTGGAAAAGTACATTTCCTTCTTTGAGTTTCCATTTAGAATTATTCAAAACAGTTAGGATACTCTTAACAAGCATGCGCCAAAACCTTGTGCTCTTTTGAGGACCAAGAAGCATGAAATGTTTGTTCCCAACATATTCGTATGAAAGAAATTAGCCCAAAGGGAGTTCTCATGCATCAGTTTTCCAGGCAAATTTTAAACGAAGTGCATTTTGCATATCATCCAAAGGTCTAATACCCAAACCTCCTTCTGTTGTTGGCCTACATATTTGCCTCCAAGCAACCCATTTTTTCTTTCCCCTCCATCTCTTTCTCCCCAAAAAAATGAGCTCATTAAACGATTTAAAGAAAAGATAAGTTGTTTGGAAACTTACAAAACTGCTAGTAGATGTAAGGCAATGCTAGCAAGGACGTGCCTCCGTAAAATCACTCTTCCCCCCACCGATAACAATCTCATTTTCCATCCGTCTTTTTTTTTTTTTTTTTTTTCTTTCTGAACCTTACTCACCAACTCCTCCAAATCCCCAATTTTAAGCTTTCCAGAAACAATAGAAACTCCCAAATATTTAAAAGGGAATTTACCTTCCGAAAACCCTGTCAATCTTTTGAGATTTCTTCTTTTAGCTATAGGAATTCTTTTAGAGAAAAACATAGCACCGAATTGAGTTACAACCTCCATTAGTGAAGATGACCACATCATCCGCATACATTAGATGAGAGATCAAAGTAGTACCTTGAGCTTGTATAAATTGGCCAAAACTTTTCTTCTCCACACTTTGTTTTATAAGATGAGATAATATTTCCTGTAAAACAATAAACAAATAAGGGGAGAATGAATCCCCTTGTCGCAATCCTCGGGCACCCTAGAAAGAGCCTTTCATAGTACCATCCATCAGAATAGAATACCAAGGCATAGCCATACACTCTCTAATCATGCCACAAACTGTAGTAGAAAATCCAAAGGATCGGATCACCATTAGAAGAAACTCCCAATCAACACGGTCATATGCTTTGGCCATGTCAAGCTTTAATAGAATGAATCATTTTAATAGAAGAAACTCCTATGCATCTTTTTAATAGAATGAATCATTTCCTGAGTCAGACTGATATTTTCAAATATATTTCTCCCAAGAATAAACGCACCTTGTTCACAAGAAATCATTTTTGGTAGGAGAGTTGCCAAACAGCTCACAATCACCTTTGAGCACATTTTACAAAACACCGAACAAAGACTTACAGGCCTAAATTTATCAAATCTCGTTGGTGTATCCATCTTCAGAATTAACACCACATAAGAAGAAGTATAAAATCTCGGCCATTTACCTCCTCTAAAAAATTCTTCAATTGTTGCCATGATATCCATCTTGATGATGTCCCAAACACTTTTAAAAAAACCTGATCCAAAACCATCTGGACCCAGAGCACCATTAGAAGGTATGGAAACCAAAGCATTTTTCACTTCATTAATCAAAGGAATTGCACTGATTGCTTCACTCTCCTCTAATGTTATCATAGGTGAGATAAGATGAGATAAATCTAGCAAACTTCCCTGAGTCTCCTTTTGTAGAAAATTTGTAAAATAATTTACTACTTTTAAATGAATTTCCTCGGGTGATCTCAAATAAGTGCCATCTTGAAGCCTCATTTCCATGACTCTCTTTTTTCTTTTGTAAGATAAATAAGCATGGAAGAAATGTGAATTTTGATCTCCTTCCGCACGCCATTTAACTTTCGCCATTTGAGCCAGTCTAGTCTCTTCCCGGTGTCTCCAATTAGCTAATTCCATATGTTTCAACACAAGTTACTGTTCAATCCCTAAATCCCATTCATGTTGTAAAGCTGATTCTAAACCTTCAATTTGAGTTTCTAACTACTGTAGATATGCTTCAGTTCTTCCAAAAATTCTCTTGTTCCATTCTCGTAGAGCCCCTCTTAATTTTTTCAATTTGAGAGCCAATTTTAAAAGGCCTGATCCCCCCACTTCCTCCTCCCAGATTTTCCCCACAAAAGAATGAAAATCTTGGTGTTCTATCCACATTTGCTAAAACCGAAAATGAGAAGGTCCATAAGAGAAAGGGTCTGACTGAAATTCCATGAACATTGGCAAATGATCTGATGTTGATCTCGGTAAATAGCAGTTACTCAAATTAGGAAATCTTGTCAAGCAGCTAGCATTCAAGAAACACCTATCCAGTTTAGCCCAACTTCTCGAGAGACCACTCTGCCCATTACACCAAGAGAACCTCTTTCCCAAAGACTTCATTTCAATCAATCCACAATGATCAATCCAGGAATTAAAATCCGCCATTGCCATTATCGGACGAGGTCGGCCGCCCCGACGTTCCGAATCATCCCTTATAATATTGAAATCTCCTGTAATAATACAAGGTTCATTTCCTAGAACCTGACCGTTTAGATGCTCCCATAAATCTCTTCTCTCCACCATATTACACTTGGCATAAACAAAGCAACAAAGTAAATTTGTAACTCCATCACCAACACGAGTTAAAATGAATTGCTCTCTACTTAAAACAAGCTAAACTGAGATATCATTCTGCCAAAGCACCCAAATTTTACCAGCCTCCCTTTCATTAGTAATAAACTGGTCCATGTGTAATAAGTGCAATACATCCTGCACCTTATCAGATAAGGCAAAAGGTTCCATTAAAACAAACAATTTTTGGTTTCAATTTCTTAACCAAACTTTTTAATCTACCTCTAGAGGTGCCAAGACCTCTAATATTCCATGATAAAATCGGACCAATCATAAGGAAAATTTATTTGGCCAGGCTAACACCCGGGTCAAACTACAAACTTTTTCAAACGTTTTCCGAACTCATTTTTTCTTCATATCAGCTCCCTTATTTTCCGTGGCATAATCTCTATGCTTTGAAAATTTTTCAACATTTAATTCCATATCCGATTCAGAAACAGCGTCTTCTATATTAGCATTCTCAACAACATTTTCATCAAGCATAGTCTCCAATTTCGTGGCATAATCTCTATGCTTTGATAAATTTTCAACTTTTAAATCCATATCCGGTTTAGAAACAGAGTCTCCCCTATTAGCGCTTGTATCAACATTCTAATCAAGCATCACCTCCAATTTAGCATCTACAACACCATTTTTTCCAGGTCTCTCTATTGCCTCTTCTTCAACTTCCTCTACATGATACTCCTTCCCTGTTAAAATATTTTCTTCACTCGACTAAATAGCAATTCTGTTTCTCTCCACTGTTTCTTGACAAATTGTTAACTGTCCCTCCATTGTTCTATCTTCCTGTTGCATTAAGACTTGATCCGCAGGCTTCTCCATGTGTGGAGCCAAATTTTCACTCGTATTTCCTTATTGTGTTCCTAATCCCATGATCATCAAACCCTTGCCTTTATCTATATCATCATTTGGGACAAAGTGTTGGTCTGTTTTCGCAGCTTCCGTGTCCTTTGCATTCTTACGTACCCAAATTGTTTCTCCATTTATCTGAGTCTTTAATCTGCACGTACGTGCTTTGTGCCCTTGTACCTTGCATCTTGAACAAAAAGCTGGGAGAGTCTTGTAAAGCACTTCCTGTTTTCGTCCCGACCCTGGCATCCCAATCCAGAAAAAGGAATTGGTTCTTTTGCTGCATCCATCTCCAAACATAAACATGCCCCATCCGTGCGAGTAGCACATTTCGTTGGATTATCTCTTCTAATGTACCGGCCAAGCAGAGCAGTAAAGATCTTTACAAAGGATTCATGATAAAAATTTGGTGGAAGACCTGGCAGCACTATCCAAATCGGAACCAACGATGGCTCGTCATCTTCATTGAAATCTGGTTTCCAGTGAAAAACCCGATATTGACCCCCATTTACCTCACAAGTTTCACGAGAGAGAGCTTTCAAGAAATCTTGCTCATTTGGCATTCAGACAAAGACATTTCTTGGTCTCTTCATTGCTGAAACAACCGGAATGCATGATAAGCCCCCAATGGATATGAATGAAAGACCGAATCGCATCCAACGAGGGCCTCCACCTTAGGAACTTCAGAACAATGGAATAACGAAAAGGTTCGGTAGATCTCGCAATTTCCTCCTTAGTAAACTGAAAACAAAGTTCCCCGTCCATGTACTTTGGCCCGCGATGGGGCACAGACATTTCAGGTAGAGGTTGCGGAACCGTCGAAACAAGTTCAACGTAAGAAAGTCGACCTACCTCTACGGCATTGGCTGCCATGCAGCCCCTCTACGTGAAAAGAACGCTAGCAAGAACAATCTCTCTTGAAACACCTCTCAATTTCTTGGAGCTTTCTTGGAACCCCTCTTCAATAGTCATGAATGAATTCCTACTTGGTAGGGTCTAAACTCGCTCTAGATAGATACGTAGGAGCATGCAAAGGATTTAGATTTTTTCCTAATATCTCTCATTTCTCATTGACCCAATACACAGTCATTCTTGCATGCATGTATTACGTTGTAATCAAACCCTAGTCCTCGTTTCAACTCCGAGTTCTCGTTTCAACTGTTTTGCTTCATAGAAGTTACGAGGTAAAATATTGTTTGATGAAAGTTCCTCTCTAAATAGCTCGAGTAACATATTGACAGCCTTAATAAATAATCAGCACATAATTTTTATGTGAAGCACTCTAACAGTAAATGAAAAATTATTGTGCCTTCTGCATCCTAGATACAACTCATGTTGTGAATCATTCCACAGGTGTATAAAAGTGTTATGGCCTGCATCATATAAATTTGATGTGTCCATATCACCTTCATCCATAAACATCCCGCACCAATGTCACCCAGCGTTTGCTTCATATCCTCATCGTATTCATCACCAATAACCTTTGGCTATACATCTTCATCGTTATCTTCTTTTTCATGTGGAGGTTTGAATGACGTTGGATATGGTTCACCGTGTAAGACCCAATCAGTATAATCCTGGTCAATACCTTAGACAAAGTTTATCTTATGAGAATATAAATTCTTGCATTATCGGCATAGACATCTAATACGTTCGTCGCAATCAACAGTATAGGATGCAAACTCCCAGAATTTCTTAACACCTTCAGCATATACATTGTAATCCTCACCCAAGCAATCTCTAACTCGCATCCAACTCTTATACATGCCTAATACCCTATTACATCAACAAGCAAGCACGTATCTAATATATTGTGCAATTTCTTCCTTTCATCGGGTAGTTAGTCCTATCAACTATTATCTATAACGTCCAATGAAATTTCGGCAGCATCTCTCCATAGTTCTCTAAATATGCTCCTTTGGTCGTGTGCATCGAAGAGAAACACGTCGATGCATCATCACTGAAACTGCATATCCAGAGAACAACATTGGATGACTCTACCAAAATCATAATGCCGGACGCAAACAGATACAATTGGATAGTTTGCAAGAATGATTTTATAATCTCAAACTATCCACTCCGAACAATTCAAAAATTATCAATCGATCATTCAACGAGATTGATAATTCTCGAACGGATCTAAGCTAATTTATTTTAATGTAATATATATACAAGACACGAGAGTAATACATAACAACAATGTAAGATACAAAAATATATCAAACAAAAACTAAAAAAATATTTGATTTTTATATTAAATTGAATAATTAATTAAAATTTTAACTTATTGTAATTATTATTAAATATTTGATTTTCTATGATTTTCTTGTAAATATGATTATTCTAAGACTTATTAAATTTTATCCTCTTTTTTCTTGGTCCATTTTAAATATTCTAGGTATTAAAAAAATATGTTAAGTATTAAGTACTTTTTTACTTGTTTTATACTATCCTTATTTTAAGTAGTAAGTAGTTTTTAATATTTTTTAATATTATTCTTATGTTAAGTATTAAGTGTTTTTTAATACTTGTTTTTATACTATCCTTATGTTAAGTATTAAGTATTTTTTAATATTTTTTTATACTATCCTTATTTTAATAAAATTCGTGCACAGTGAAGAAGATGAATTAACTATGCATAGAGATCTTACAAAGAACATACCATCAAAAAATTTGTATACATCCCTCTTTCCAAAGTGAGTTCAATCTAACTCATTCTATTTATATTTCTATGTCACTCTTTATCTCTCTCTTATGCGGCGCTGGGTTGAAGGAGAATGAGGGATGAAAGAGCAGTATGCGGCGCTGAGGGGTGTTGTGGGGTATTTAAATGGTGGCATAATTTTTGAAATTATTACGATGAAAAATGTCGTTGTAATAAGTTCCCTAGCACGAAACGCCATCTTTCCATTTAAAACTTCTCTTATTAAGGCGAAACAAGTTGTCACCTGCACGCCCTCTTAAGTTGTTGACGTTTGAACACAACTATTACACTTTCGAACGTGAAAATAAATTCAGTGCCCAAGTTTTTCCGCTTGGTAAATTTTCGTGCCAGCATTCGAATGGTAATATAGTACCATTCGAATGGAATTTCACTGCTCAATGATTGGCAGGAGACATTCCTGCCACTATTTCAGGAAACGCCAAAAATCCTAGAAACCATTTGAATGTGCCTTTTCATAGCTAAAAACGTTCAATCACTAATATAGCATTTGAAAACTAGGCCATATCTTTCGAACGTATCTTACTAAATATTTTACTATACTATAATATCTACAATATACGTTATAATTTATTACAATATATAGTTATATATATTGTGGTATAAAAATATATAAATATAGTGATGCTATATTAAAAATCAAATAGATAAAGAAAAGAAATTTGCTAGGAAACAGCTGGGTACCTTTTGTGAACAGTTTAGTTACACTCCATTATTGCCTCTTTCTAGAAAACATAAAAAGGAAAAAAGAATTTATAAGAATTACTCTAACAAGAAACAAAAATATAAAACACTTTACAAAAAGATAAAAGACAAACAACTCCATAATAAATCAATAAGAGGTACAAAGAAGTATAATAAAAAGGAAAAACAAATTGTTTGTTATAAATGAGGAAAATTGATCACTACAAGTCAAATTGTAAGGTCAAACAGCAAATTAATGAATTAGATATATCTGAGACATTAAAAGAAAAATTACTAAATATCTTTATAACACCGTTAAGTGAAGAAGACAACATTTCTTCGGAAAAAAAATTTATTAATTAAAAGAATCAAGTCTTTCAGAACAATTTTCTGATAGTGAATAAGAAGAAGATGATGCTCATGTTTGTTATTGCCTAAATAAAAATAATTGTATTTGTAACAAAACCATTAATGTTCTTTCAAAACATGAAGATATTATTTTAGAATTAATTGATAAAATTAATGATCCATAAGAAAGAAAAGATGATTTAGTAAAACGAAAAAGATACTTTTGATTCAAAAACTAGTCATACTCTTCAGTGCTAGCACTTTATAATTTTTCAAAAATGGTACGCAGATTTAAAACTAAAAAACAAAAAGTTACATTACAAGACCTACAACAAGATATTAATGAAATAAAACAAGAGGTTAAAAATCTAAAAAACATCTAATTTTAAATTAGAGATTTCAAATGAACAATTATTACAAAATTATATTATTAAAATAAGATAAGAATATTAATACCCCAAATAAAGAACAAGGAGAATAATCAACAATAGTTATTAAGGATGAGACATATAATTTCATTAACATCCTCAATAGAATAAATTTTTAGAAATAATATACTGAAGTAACAGTTTCTATGAATTTTCTTTTACAATGATATCTATATTAGACACAAGAGCATATTTAAATTGTATCCAATAAGAATTAATACCTTCCAAATATTTTGAAAAAACAAAAGAAACATTATTCCAAGCTAATGGAACAAAACTAAATATAAATTATAAATTATCTACTGCACATATATGTAATAATGGAATTTGCTTTAAAACAACATTTATTTTAGAAAAAAATATTAATACTAAAATAATACTGGGAAACTCATTTATTGCTTTACTATACCCTTTCTCTGTAACAGAATAATGAAATTCTAAAAAATTCTTGGATAAAAATTTAATTTAAATTTTTATTCCATCCTATTTCAAAAGAAATCAATTCTCTAAAAGAAGTCTCATTAAGTAAAGAAATTAATTTTTTAACAAAAGATAAGATTAAAAGAAAAGAAAAACAAATAAATTTCTTAAAACAAGAATTAAAATACAAACGAATTGAAGAACAATTAAAAGATCTATTATTAATCCAAAAAATTAAAAATTTTAAAACTATAGTTGAAAAAGAAGTATGCTCCAGTTTGCCAAATGCTTTCTGGAGTAGAAAACGACATATAGTTTAATTACCTTATGATAAAGAATTTTTTGAAAATTTATTCCTATTAAAGCTAGACCAATTCAAATGAACACTGAATTATTGGGGTTTTGTAAAAAAGAACTTAATGATTTATTAATAAAAGGAATAATAAGGAAAATCAAATTACCATGGAGTTATGCTACCTTTTACGTTAAAATACATGCAAAATTAGAATTAGGAGTTCCTCAATTAATTATCAACTATAAACCCTTAAATAAAATATTACAAGGGATTAGGTCTCCAATTCCTAATAAAAAAAGATTTACTATCTCACCCTTATAATGCTACTGTATTTTTAAACTTTGATATGAACAGTTGATTTTGACAAATCCAAATTGCTAAAAAGGATCGGTATAAAACATCATTCATAGTCACATTTGGACATTATGAATGGAATGCTATGCCATTTGGATTAAAAAGTGCTCCGAGTGAATTTCAAAATAGTATGGATGAAATATTTACTCATTTTACTCACTTTTCAATAGTTTATATAGATGATGTATTAAATTTTTCTTCATCTATTGAGCAACATTGGAAACATTTAAATACATTTGTTCAAACTATTAAACAAAGTGGATTAATTTTTCATCACCAAAAATAAAATTATTCAAAAATAAAATTAGATTTCTTGGACATGATATCCATCAAGAAACTATTATTCCAATCAATAGAACAATAGAATTTTCCAATAAATTTCTTGATAAAATAAAAGAAAAGCAACAATTACAAAGATTCTTGGGAAGCCTTAATTATGTTGCAGATTTTTATCAATTTCTCAGACTATTATGTAAACCATTATTCAATAGATTAAAAAAGAATCCACCTCTATGGAAAGAAAAGCATACAAATATTATAAAATTAATTAAGTCACATGTTAAGAAATTACCATATTTAGGACTTCCATCTGCTCATACTTTTAAAATAATTGAAATTGATGCATCTGATCTTGGTTATGAAGGAATTATGAAGTAAAAATTATCAATTGATTCGGAATAGATTATTCGATTCCATTCAGGATGTTGGAATACCATCCAAAAAATTACAATACTATTAAAAAAGAAATTTTAGTTATTATATTATGAATTTCTAAATTTCAAGATGATTTATTAAATCAATTTTTTTTTTTTTTAATAAGAATAGATTGCAATTCAGCTAAGGAAGTTTTGATCAAAGATGTAAAAATTCTGGCTACTAAACAAATATTTGCTAGATGGCAAGCTATGTTAAGTATTTTTTATTTTGATATTGAACATATTAAGGGAGAATCAAGTTTTCTTCTGACTTTCTATACCGAGAATTCTTACAAGGAAAATCATGTCATCTTCAACATCTAAAGTAAAGTCTAAATATTTTTACGCTAGGCCACCATCTCATCCCTATCCTTCATCATGTCCTTCTGCAACTCCAAAACCATACACGGTATTGGAAACATTACCACAACTGATTAGGTCATCTTACAACTCATTCTCACCATTAGCCTCTCTAAAATTACCAACATATTCAAAAAACTATTTCTCCTTCTTCTACTCCTTCTCAGCTAATTATTAGTCATCCACTCTTATCTCAACTTTCTGTATACTGTATTATTATTAAGACTCACTAGCATCCAATATTCCCTATTGAGTCTGAAATTCAGCACTTGTCTAATCTCCAAAAATTACTTGATGCCTTTTTCTTGCCAAATTGACATTACGTTCCACAAAATATTAAGAAAATTAAGCATTTTTATGAGTTTATATTATTAGACACATATTCAATTATTATTTCTAAAATCTCTTGTTCTCTTCAAACCCAACATTCTCCACCTGCATCTTCAATTATTATCTTTCATAAAGTTACCATTAAACAAGTCCTCACCTTGAACAATAGGGAAAAAATCCTTATTGGATGAGGAAATTTTCTCATCCTTATGAACCGCCGTATTATGATTACTACGATTACCAGCAGGTATGAACAAAAACATTTTTAAAACAAAAAAAAAAAAAATTGCGTCATTCTTACTTCATTCACTTTGACAAATTACAAGAAATCAGGACACTTGCGCTATAGTTTTTACTATGGTGGGATTATTATAGACCTGAACCTCATCTTCTTCCTATCCCTCTCCAAGAAAGTTTTAAAATTCTCTCATCACAAAATTATTATCCACCCGCATTAAAACATTGTCTGTCTCTTTTTCTTTTCTTCCTCAAGACAAAATTAAACTGGATTATGAAGTAAGAATATGTCTCCACCTGCATCTTCAATTATTGTCTTTTATAAAGTTACCATTAAACAAGTCTTCACCTTGGAACAATGGAGAAAAAAGCTTTATTTGATGAAGAAATTTTCTCATCCTTATGACACACCATATTATGATCATAACGATTACCAGCAAGCATAGACAAAAATGTTTTTAAAAACAAATTACAACATTTTTGCTTCCTTCAATTTGACTAATTACAAGAAATCAGGACACTCCCGCGATGGTCTTTACTATGGTAAGATTATTATAGATCTGAATCTCTTCTTCTTCCTATCTCTCTCCAAGAAAATTTTAAAATTTTTTCATCACAAAATGATTATCCACCCGTATTAAAACATTGTCCGTCTCTTCTTATTTTCTTCCTCAAGACAAAATTAAACTGGATTATTAAGTGAAAATATATCTCCACCTGCATCTCCAATTATTGTCTTACATAAAGTTACCATTAAGCAAGTCCTCACCTTGGATCAGTGGAAAAAAAAAATCCTTATTTGACTATAAAATTCTCTCATCCTTATGACTTGCCATATTATGATTCTTATAATTACCAGCAAGCATGAAAAAAAAAATATTTTTTAAACAAAAAAAAAAAAAATTGCATCATTCTTGCTTCTTTCAACTTGACAAATTATAAGAAATCATGACACTCCCGTGATAGTTTTTACTATGGTGGGATTATTATGGACCTGAATCTCTTTTTCTTCCTATCCCTTTCCAAGAAAATTTTAAAATTTTCTCATCACAAAATGATTTACCACCCTTATTAAAACATTGGCAGTCTCTTCTTCTTTTCTTCCTCAAAACAAAATTAAACTAGATTATAAAGTGAGAATATGTCTCCACTTGCATCTCCAATTATTATCTTTCATAAAGTTACCATTAAACAAGTCCTCACCTTGGAACAATGGGAAAAAAAATCTTTATTTGACAAGAAAATTTTATCATCCTTATGACCCATCATATTATGATTATTACAATTACCAGCAAGCATGGAAAATGTTTTTAAAGAAAAATAAATATATAAAATTGTGTCATTCCTGGTCTCTTCACTTTGACAAATTACAAGAAATTAGAACACTCCCACGATGGTTTTTACTATGGTAGGATTATTATGGACCTGAACATCTTATTCTTCCTATCCCTCTCCAAGAATGTTTTAAAATTTTCTCATCACAAAATAATTATCCACCCGTATTAAAACATTGTTTGTCTCTTCTTCTTTTCTTCCTCAAGACGAGATTAAACTGGATTATGAAGTGAGAATATGTCTCCACGTGCATCTCCAATTATTGCATTTCATAAAGTTACTATTAAACAAGTCCCCACCTTGGAACAATGGGAGGGAAATCCTTATTTGACAAGGAAGTTTTCTCATCTTTATGACCCACCAAATTATGATTATTACGATTACCAGCAAGCATGGACAAAAATATTTTTAAAACAAAATAAAAATTTGTGTCATTCCTGTTTCATCCACTTTGACAAATTACAAGAAATCAGGACACTCGTGATGGTTTTACTATGGTGGGATTATTATGGACCTAAAACTCTTCTTCTTCCTATCCCTCTCTAAGAAAGTTTTAAAATCTTCTCATCACAAAATGATTATCCACCCGCATTAGAACATTGTCTGTCCTAATGGTGAGAAAAATATAATTATGATTATGTCGTAAAAATGTTTTCAAAGATTACCAAAGCCCTTAAAGATCTAGTCTAACAAAGTAGATTTCAAACTCAATTAGCATTCATTACTAGTAAGAAGGACTTGAAGAAATTAGTTTAGGCAATGTCACAAGTCTCAGGTAGCGATGATGAAGAAGACTCACTACTGCATCAAGTCAAATTATCTCCATCACCACAAGACATATCATCACCAGTGCAACATGCCTCTCCTTCTCAAACTCAACAGGACTCTCCTTCTCATGCCAACTCATCTTTCCATCCAGTACATCTCATGGACTCTCAAGATCTGTTTGATCTGGAACTTGCAGATCATGACCCTCAGATTGTGATGTGATTCTAGAAAATTATTGTTTTCTCGATTATTCAATATGACAGTCACTTTAAGACAAAAGCAGAAGCAATATTGATTAATGTCAGAAGCATTATCTATTCAGATCCACCAACGGATAAAGACAAGCAACTTTAGGCGCCTATTATCAGATTACTGTTCAATTCCACTTAGAAGTATTATTGGTGCCACTCATCCATTATTTGCCGACGCATAAAGACAAAACTTTAGACATCCATTATTAAATTACTGTGTATAAAATTACTGTTTTAGCGTTTATAAAAGGAACTCTATAAACAAAGGAAGGCAGGCAGAAAAATCTTATCTGAAGACATTCCCTTCTCTCAATCCTCACTTCCGAAATAATCTCTTTGTGTAAAACTTCATTCATGTATTTTGCTTCCAATCCTTCTGAGAATTAATCTCTTTGTAAGTATTATGTTTTTTATGAAGTCAAAGTTATCAGCTATGATTTCTATCTTTTATATTTATATAACTAATAAATCATGCATATGCTCGGTTATACCGCCTGTATATATTGTTTCATGTATATGACTGGTTATACCGCCTATTATTATATTATAAATTAATTATAATTATTACTTGGGAAACGTTATTTGGTATCAGAGTCATTGGATATTGATAGTGATATTGTTATATTTTATATTGTTGTTATGGAATATTATTTTCCTCATAGCATTGGATATAATGATCTTTATGATTTAAAATGTTTAGATTATAATACAAGGCTTGAATTAAAAATAATGATGGATAAAATAAAAGATCTTAACAAAAAATAACAATTAATGAAACATGATAAGGAAGCAATGATTAACAAATATTTAGTCTTTCAAAGTAGACAAACAGCAATAGATGAATGGAATGATCATTGCAATTTTTATGAGACAAGGTTAAAAGAATACAGAATCATTTGAGTATCTTTGCTTTAAATAAAAAGAGTAAAAAATCACTGATATAGGTTTTTAACATCGATAGACTATAGAAAAGAAAATTTAGTATATTGAGAGTCATGTGTTGGTAAGCCATGAATAATTCGTTGGTCAGTCCATTTAGGCTAGAAAGCTTTAAGGGTGGTCTCAGTGGTGTTCCCTCGAGATCTTAATCTACTAATTCTCTTTGAATATAGGAAATCCTTGTTTAAAAATTCTGTCTCAATGAATTATTTATTCAGATCTGATTCATCCAGATCCTCTGCTAGTATACCTATAGAACCTGATAACACAATCAAGAAGATTACAATATATTAAACATAAAAAGAACTTTACAAGATTGGACAATTCCTAATGTCCCAAAAAATCAGATCTATAGTATATATAGTATAGTAATAGTATATAGTATATAGTATATATATAGTAATAGTATATATAGTATAGTATATATATTATTATATAAATAGTATACTAATACAAATATAGTATAATACTATAATATATATACTATCATAGTATATATTATAATACTATACTATCAATATATTATAATATATACACTATCATATATCGTGATACATATATATACTATATATCATATGTATCAATGATATATACTGATATTATACATGGATATCATATATATAGTGATGATATCTATAAATATAAATATAGTATATATCATATCATTATATATATGATGATATAGTATTATATATATAACAAGTTATATAGTGTATAGTATTATATACAAGCATATACTATATATCATATAATGATATATAGATATAGTATATATATATATAGGGATATATACCATATCGTGATATATATATATATACTATATATACTATAGTGATGATATAGTATAGATACGATAGATATACTATAAATATATTACAATATATATTTAATATTATATACTGTAATATATTGTATATACTATATACTATATTATATGCTATATATAAATAGTATATATTCTTCATTCGAACGTTAATTATTGGCGTTCGAACAGTAAATAGTATAGAATAACGTTCAAACGTTTAATTTTAATTTTCGAACATCATTGTTCGAATGTAAAACAAACGTCAGGAAGGTATAATGCTATAAACGACGCCTGGCTTCCTTGATCGATCAATCTCATTCTCTCTCTCTCTCTTAACCCTCCTCGTATGCCTCTTGCCTTTGAACCACCGTTGTCACTACCGTGTCAACGCCATCGTCAAATACCACTTCTAGTCAAGAGGTATACAACTTAGGAATGTTCAATTGGTTGATTTTGTATTATTTTCAATATTTTTTTTATATATAAAATAAAAAAAAATTAATAGTTTTCATTGATGGACACCATAGGTGGCCAGAAAACACAAGGTCAGGATGCCTCTATGCACACTCCGGCCTTGTATGTATATTATTTGTGGAAGAAATGAAAGGGATGGATTCCTTTCGTTTCAATAGCCACCGAGTTGACTCAGCCATTGCTGAACTTGAGCCGTAAACCGTTCGAACGATGGTTAATTCGTTCGAACATTATGGACTCAAGTCTCAAACTCTCAAACGATTGAGAAACCGTTCAACCATCTATTAATATGGTGTTTGAACACAAATGTTTAATATTCAAACGTTGGTTAATTAGTTTGAACGTCATGGACTCAAGTCTCAGACTCTCGAATGGTTTCCCCAAACGGTTGGGAAACAATTCAAACATCTGTTAATATGGTGTTCGAACACAAATGTTTAACGTCTGAACGGTTTAGTCCTCTCAATCGTGTTTGAAGGTTATGTAACCGTTAAAATTACTGTTGTAATGTTCGATTGCCTAGTGATTCGATCGAACGGTATAACACAAAACAATTTAAAATTATACTAATCAACATATAATTTTGTGAAGGTTTACATGTATCATATTTTATAACTAATTTTCTTCATTTTATTTTTTAAATTTCAGGTTGACAAAGGCAGACTTGGGCAACCTTCCAATGAATCATATTGAGAGGAGATGATTTTATTAAAGTGTCAGGTGAAGATCTCTGACTTTCAAGATCTTCTCTGGGAGGGTTGTTCCTTGACATCCATATTCATTGAGCGTGGTTGGACACCAATCCTCAACCAGAAGGACGAAGCATGAGACCTCGTTTCCTATATCGACATCGTCTCTAAGTTTTATGGGGAGCTCAGTGGTTCTAGCCGAGATGACATGAGGCATATACGATCTCCATACGGGGAGCATCATTTACATTTTCGGCAGATAAACTTGCTGATTTCATTGGTATCCTATGTTTGTGCACTACATATTCGAACGTGGTGCCCAGGGAGTTTACAGGTGATGGGGAGACAGCTAAGGACGAGGACTTTGATAGAGATGGACTCAATGAGCTCGCTGATCATAAGGTGAGACAGTTGGTTGTTGGTCTAGATGCTCCTCCCTATAATGGGACAAAGAACATCAAATATGCTGATTGATTTGGCTTTTTCAAGATCATGAACTTAATCATCGCCAACAATATTGATCCTCAATAGCACAAGACAAAAGTTGGCATGGATCGAGCGAAGTTTATGATACGCGTCGCTTGTGGGGCGCCTATCAACCTAGTGGGTTATATATTCACTAGAATTCGATCAAAGGCTTCCTACATTACGACAAATATATTGCTTTTTGGGATCCTGATTACACGATTTCTACTACATGCCTGAGTCTTGATAGATATTGTTGAGCGTGTCTAGGAGCCGATTAGACCGATCAACTCCTCTACCATGTCACGAAGCATGAGACACTCGAGACTTCATCTTCGTGCTCCTATTCCAGAGCCGATTGTTACTCAGGGAGATGCACATCCAAAAAATCGTGAAGTATCGGCCGGTGAGACATCCACGCAGGGCGAGTTATCACGCACTGGTGCTCATGATGAGATTGCAGATATCATACTTGTAGAGATCCACAAACATCAGAGGTGATTGATGCAGTGTTTACAGAGATTCGTAGTGCCATCTCTGACTTCCATACAAAGATTGATGTCATATCTGTGACTCAGGTCACGATCAGTACTCGGCTAATACAGTTAGAGACACGCCTAGCTAAAGTCGAGGATGTCATTAGAGAGTTGGGTCAGTAGAGACACACCCATCTCTATATCTTTTATTTGTATTTTTGTTTGTATAGACAATATTTTATGTATTGTAAAATTAATTTAATTATGAATGATCTTTTTTTTTTCTAAATTAATTATTGATTTTTGTTATATATATTCTTTAATTGAATTTTTTTATAAAATTAATGTTACCGTTCGAATGGAATATATACCACTCGAACATTTCTCCATTTATGCCAATATATTTTTGTAATAAACCGTTCGAATTCTGTATTTTACATTCGAACATTGATTAACCTATTAGTTCAAACGGTACAATAATAGTTTCGAACAAGAACTCAATTTCCCTCTAAACTTAGTGACTTAACCCGCTAATTTCTCATTCGATCACATATAATATATGTTCGAACATTGATTAGCGTCAAAGTTTGAACGTTGTTGTATGCTGTTCGAACGCTAAGTCAATGTCCTGCTAAATTTTGTCACTTAATACACCAAATTGTCGTTCGATCATGTATAATATCCTTTTGAATGTTTATTTTATTTTGTTTGAACTTTTTTTATTTATGTTCGAACGGTTATTTTATTAGAGACGAAATTTTTCATCCCTACATATACCGTTCAAATATGTTTGAACAATAAATACCTTCCGTCATTTTTTTGGAACAAAATTTATTCCTACATCTCATTTTTTGGGATGATTTTCATTTCGTCCCAAATAAAAATCATCCCAAAAATGAATTTTTGTTGTAGTGTATGTACGATCTATATATATATATATATATAAGCTATGTCATTTGGGCTAAATTAATTAATATTGACTATCGAGTCCTTTTATTTTATAAACTGTTGGAATGACACTGCACAAAGTTTATAGACACGTTATTGGCCGTTTAAAATGGTGTCATTCTCTTTAGAAATTGATCAGGAGATATGCATTCTATATTATTGACATGACAGGATTGGATGATCATGATAAGGTTTGATTTGTTTGCATGATTTAAATTTCCTTGCAAATAGCTGTGTAATCAGAGCATTAATGTACATGCAGAAAAGAGTTTGATCATGGGTCCATTTTCTCAAAAATAAAAAAGAAAATTATATATAGAAGGGAATCAATAAAGAATGGTGATGGATCATCTTCTCAACAACCTTCCGACCTATTGTTCTTAATTTGTCCATTACATTTCTTCCTTTTTATTCTTTTACCCTTTTTCTTTTCTGGATTCCTAGCTATCAAATTAAATTAATGTTGGCAATATTAACTTTGCCACGTGAATACATATAGACTTGGCGGATCATGCTAAAAATGTTGGTAGATGATCAGGTCGATCTAGAGAGAGCATCTTCATTAATGTTTAATCCACCCTCATCCTCAAGCAATATCAATCTTGAAACTTTCAACTTCTAAGGATTCTTAAGAGATTTAACAAACGATTGTGACAGCACGCCTTGATTCTCAAGAAATAATATTATTACTCCTCGAGAAAGACAAATTTTCAACGTGAGGAAAAGAGCAAAGGGGATGCTCCGTACTCCATACTTGATCTTTATATATATATATATATATATAATCTAAAATATAAAGTGATCCTTGAGCTATCGCTAAGGTACTGTACTCGTGGATTTCTAAATTATGTACTTCGATCTCTTTATTCAAAGTGAGAGAGCCATGTCACAAAGTTGCCAATACCCCCCACACACGCCATTTTCATCATCATGATCATTATCCACTTGAATTTCTGCTAGATACAGTCCTAGCATTACTTAATTTTTATCTGTTGTTTAATTGAAGATGTGAGAAAAACCTTGCTCTCTGAGGCTCTATCAATAAAAAATGTCCCAACCATGAAAAAAATATTGTACTAGAGCAATATTCATGTCTATCACAAGACAAATTATATATATCACAAGAAATAAGTAGAAAACTAAAGGTGATCCAGAAAATATTTTTGAAAATAAACACAAGATAAATGCTAGATCTACGAGGAGAATTATAATATATATATATATATATAAACTAACATTAATCGGTGATATGATGTATCAAATTTTCTTTACCATAAATAATTTTCTAATCTAATATATTAAATATTCCAACACGTGAACTTGTCGTTAATGTCAAAATCGCACAACAAGCCAGAAAGGAAGAAAAAGTTATTTCTAGGTACGACGAGGATTCCGACCTTGATGAAGCGGTCTAAAGTTCATGGTGGCAATTTGGATCTTCGATATGATACTGTACGTACAATATCTATAACAGTAAATGGAAAATGAATACTAAGAATATAAATAGAAGACATATAGATTTATGTGGTTCAGTACAAGGCTTACATTCATTGGTTGTTTGGTGGGTAAATCCACTGTAATATGAGTATTTTCTCATTTCTCTTTATACAATAAAGGTCGGTGACCCCTTTTTCTATAGAAGATAATCTCTCTAGATCTCTCATCATGAGGTTGAAGATGATCCCTTACTTGATTCGATCAAATCCCCTTTTATTGAAGTCTCTTGAGTGATTGGTTAGAAGTTCAGCTTTATATCTCTTCCTTCTTTGTGTATCTGATTTGTTTTTTTCTCGTTCCTCTATATTTTTTGTTAGTTATCTCTTTTTCTTTGATACTCTGCTTTTCCTTTTTGTCTTGTCTCATTCCTCTATATTCCCACTTGCCTTTTGATGATGACTCTTTGATAGGCTGAGCTTGATAGTTTTACCCCAACACTTATATTAAAAAAAAAAAAACTGCAATTCTCTTTCCAGATTAAGAATTACTTCGTATACACACAAATTGGATAAAAGTGATTTTACAAGTTGATGTACAATCAGGTTTTTTAGTTAAACTTTTAGTTAAAGTATTAAACAATGACTTGTTAAGTTAGCAACGATATAGTACCAATTCAGCAGGAAACGAGAGTCGTGAGCAACGTTATAAGCCCATGAGGCCCAAGCGCAATTAGTCGGGCCCAAGACTGAATTGGTCAGGCCCATCTTCAGTAGAAGAAAGAACAACTGAACAAGAAAGCTCAACAGAGCACTAGTTTACACGTGTGAAGTATATGAGAGTCGGTGGGTGCAAAAGCAAGGAGTAGAAAGTGCGAGAGATGCGTCTCTCTCCAGCCTTAGCGTATGGTTGCCGCTATAGTGCGCCTCCTCTTAAACACCTCTTAACCTTCACCCTCCGTCATCATCGTCCCACACACTCGACTCCATTATTACCCACTACTCTCTCGCTCTCTTCCCAGTTCCCAAATCCTAATTTCCTCACGGGAAACTGTCCCTTCTTCCGCATGGAGGTACCGCTTTTATTTTTCTGCAATTCAATACGTAGAGATATGTGTTGATATTCCTTTGTATTTTTCGGGAGTGATTTTGGTGAAATGATTAGGAAACAGATTGATTTTCCGATGAATCTTCGTTTTATCCCTTGGTTGTAAGTACTGCTTCGTTGTGCTGTCACGTCCTGCTTGGTATCTGAAAAATCTTGGGAAAGAAAGTCCAATGATTTGTTTTTTTTAATTCTGTGTTTTTTTTAAAAAAACATTATTATTATAAAAACCTTTTGAGTTCAGAATTCTAATTTCTTTATTCTTTGCGGTTTTATACAACTTATGTGTTAGGTTTAATAGTGAATTAAATGTTTTTTCATTCTTGAATCCATTTTTTGTATCAGTAAGCAAGTTTTGTACATAGAAATAGGCATAGCCCAAGTACACGGCACATATACAAGTGTAACACACCTTGAATCAATTTTCATTGCTCAAAGCTACATTTAGGTTGTGGACTTTTGTATATTGTTCTTTTTGAACTGTTTGTTTCATGTATTTTCAGGGAGTTTTCTACCAAGTAATGTGGACATATAGTATCATACTGAGCATATTTATTGGGGCTCGTTGCACCCTCTATAATGATATTGCCCCCTGTAAATATATCAAACTGTGTACATGTGAGAAAGCCTCCACTCTCTGTGATACTCCATTCTGATAAGTGATAAGGGTAGGTAGTGTATGAGATCCCACATTGTTTGGGAATGAGAAGTTCTTGCTCTTTATAATGTTCTAATGGGACTCCAATTGTATCATGAATTCTGGGATTTCTAAAAATGAATATTTTCATAACCCTAGAGGTAGAGGGTGTTACAGTTGGTATAAGAGCCCAGGTCGAACGATTATGTGGACTTCTTCTTTTTTTTTTTAAAAGTAAGAAAACTATATTGCTCAAAGAGTAGGCCTAGCCCAGTATATACAATAGGGAGCCATGGCTAAGAGGGCGCAAGAGAGACAAGAAAATCATGAAGCGCCATGCCATTGAAATCAACAGCAATGGCCCAGGTACAAAAAGTGCTATAAAATGATGCTAACAGTTCCTCTAACATTCTCTCCTTGTCTTCAAACGTCCGCGCATTACATTCCTGCCACAGGCACCACATAATACACATTGGAATCATATTCCAAACTGCTTTAAAAGAGAAGAAAATTTTTAAGTCAAGGTTAGTAGCACACCGGTTTCCCGAGATTTCTAAAACTGACTTCATAACCCTGGGGGAATTGGGTGTTACACACTCTAACTCAGCCCATAGCTGCCACTAGTGTAACCTATTGCTAAAGTTGATTATGATCATCTGTGGTTTAAAAACTGTGGTATTTGAAACTGATAAATAAAAAAATAAAAACTGTGGTGTTTGTAGCCTCTCTCCTCACAGATATTACGTATCTCTAAGAATTTTTTGCTTCATGTTATATACTCAATTTTGTTGCCTGGTTTTCTGTTCACCTTCTCGGGGATGGGCTTCTATTTTCTCATTCAATGGCTAAGTAATATTAAACTAAAGATTATTCCCTTATTTTGGTGTCATTTGCAGCGGTTCTGGGCAGGAAGTGGCATTAATAAGAACAAAGCGATGGTGGAGCATTTGAAGACTTATGGAGTGATCACATCAGAGAAGGTAGCTGAAGTAATGGAGGGTATTGATAGGGCTTTTTTTGTACCCGATGGGAATGCACCTTACTATGACAGTCCCATGCCGATAGGTTACAATGCCACTATTTCTGCCCCTCATATGCATGCCACTTGCCTTCAATTGTTGGAGGAGAATTTGAAGCCCGGCATGCATGCTTTGGATGTTGGCTCAGGTATTGTTCTTCAACCAAATATCGGATTGTTGTACTGTTATATATTTATGCTCTAAAATGTTTCTTTCCTATCGATACATCTCAAGAGGAGTATTCTCATAGAAATATCACATAGAACCACATTACTACTTTCGGATTCTTAGAAGTAAAACTGACCGGTACCCACCCATGGGTAGCCCAAGTGGTAAGGTTGAACTTGTGTGCATGAGCCCCATGTCACAGGTTCAATTACCCCTGGGATCAAAATGCGATTTAAGTGGGAGGCCATGGCAGTGGGTTGTTGTGCTAGTCTCTCCGTGGGTTTAGATTCCATGGTGAGTTCTAAGCGCCCTACCGTGGAGTGGTACCCCCGTCATCAAAAAAAGAAGTAAAATTGACTGGTGAAGAGAAGCTCGGATAACCTGATGTGCTAGGTTGAAGTTTATTATTATGCCAGTTGTATTCTTTTTTCTCTTCTTTTTTTTTTTATCGGTAATCGAGGTATTTTGTTCATAAGAGTAGGTAAAACCCAAGTATACAGGGAGTATACATGAGAAATACCTAACTAGAGCTTACAATTGATAGGAAAAAGTCATGTACATTTAGTCCTTTACAACTATATTCTGTTTTACTAGTTTTTTAAAGTTTAAACTCCTTATAGGACAAGAAGCATTTAATTGCATCGTCCCTTCTTTCTCTCTCTCTTCCCTCCCTTTTGCTCCTTGTGTTCTTCTCTTTAATCGTGAAGATAAGCCGAGTACCACTGGATTTCTTAATAAGTTCATTTGTTTTGAATGCAATAAATTTCATGGAGTCTTTTCTTGTCCCATTATTTGAGGGATCTATTTGATCAAAAGTAGTTGCATCTTAAACCACTTGGAGAAAAAATGGCTTCATTTCAAACCAATTGCTCATCATCCACCTTAACTGCATTTTGATGATTTTGCATAATTTTTTCTTTTCCTTGCCCTCACCATGATTCCCTTTGTAGGAACTGGGTATTTGACAGCTTGTTTTGCATTGATGGTTGGACCACAAGGTCGTGTTGTGGGCGTGGAACATATTCCTGAGTTGGTTTCTTCCTCAATCCCTAATATTCAAAAAAGTGCAGCAGCTCCACTGTTGAAGGAAGGTTCCCTCTCAGTGCATGCCGGTGGTATGTTTCTCAAAGTCCACATAATTAGAATTTTAAATAAAATACCTTACATGAAGAGTAGTTTGCCAATTTTGTGGGCAGAGAATGTTAAAAAATAACAGACCAACGAGAGTGTCCTTTGAGATGTTTTACTTGTGAAGTGTTTTATCTGGTTGTGATATATTTATAATGTGTTGTTGCATTGTGTGCCCGTTTGATATGGAATGACAGATGGAAGGCTTGGTTGGCCAGAGCATGCACCTTATGATGCTATTCATGTTGGAGCAGCAGCTCCGGAAATCCCACAGGCACTTATTGACCAGTTGAAGCCTGGAGGAAGAATGGTGATTCCTGTTGGAAGTATATTCCAAGATTTAAAGGTGATTGACAAGAACCTTGATGGTTCTTTGAGCGTCCGAAATGAGACCTCTGTTCGTTATGTACCTCTCACTAGTCGAGATGTTCAGTTGCGAGGTGGATAAGTCTCTTATCTGGAGTTGTTCGGAGGTTTATACTTTATAGTTGTGGTTGAAGTTGGGTGCCTGTTCTTTTTTTCCCCCTTTGTATATAGATGCCATTGATTTTTGTGCATGCTATAATGCGACTTGATACAGTCTCTTTCCTTGTTCAAATCCATGTTTCTGCAATTCTAAAGTGATCGAACTGTAATTGTATGTACTTGCAAAGAACTTCAAATACAACTTTAATTCTGAGGTGCTATTGCGATCTTGATCTACATGAATCAATGACGAGGTGAAATTCTTCAAATGCTCTTAATTCTCAATGAAATGAATCTAAATGATGAACCCCACTAATTGCACTTCTTTCTTTTCATTTTCGTGGCTTTATTATCTCTGACATGTATTAATTGTTTTTAGTAGCGTTGGGAAAAGGCGTTATCTTTGACATGTTTTTAGTACCCAACTGTCTCTGACATGCATCTCTGGTGGACTCCAGCGGGTAAAAGTATTTTCTCAGTTTGATCCTTTTATAAGTTTCTTTTCCAAGTAGCAGACTTTCTATACCCATGGAGGAGAATCTGGAGAAATAAAGTGTCCCTTAAAGCGGTCTTCTTTATTTGGACAGCAGCATTGGGAAGAATTTTGATTACAGGCAATCTGAGGAAGCGCTGAATAGTTATACTTGATTGGTGCTGTATTTGTAAGAGATCTGGCAAGACAGTATATCACCTCTTGTTACTTTGCGAGATATCTAGAGCCTTGTGAGTGGAAGTCTTTAGTCGAATCGAGTTATCCTTTGTTATGCCTGCCTCTGTGGTAGATCTAATGGTCTGCTGAACACTTCCAAGTAGAGTTCAACAAATCAAGGAGGTGTGGAAAATGATCTCGATCTGTATTATGTGGTGTATATGGCAAGAACGCAATAATCGGATTTTCGAAAACAAAGAGCGGTCTCCAGAGGAACTTCGAACTCTATTTTTCAACACTTTATTTCTATAGGCCATTGTTTTAGATTTTAATGGCCTGAATTTTCATGACTTTTTAGTTTTCCTTACTGTGACTTAAATAGGTCTTAGCTCTTGTATACCATCTTGTGTACTTGGATTTTGTCTATCTTCATTAATATATTATTGATTACTTATTAAAAAAAAAAACTATGATCTTTTGTTCTTGTAGTTGTCGAGCCACATTGACCGGAATTCAATGATTATGAATTTGATCATTAAGATTTAAAATATATTAAAAAAATATCATGTCAATGAATCTTACAATTTGAAATTTTAAAAGCTTAGAAAACTATTTTGTATTCTCCTTCTTAATTATCTAATTTATTATATATGGTAATCAAAATGTCTTGGAAAACTCTACGATCAAGTCAAACAGAATAAAAAATTACAACTATTCTGTATTAGCGGCTGCGTTTATTGTGTATTGCAATAGTTCTGGTAGTTTCTTTTCCATTTTTTTCCTCGCAAGTCTTTTTACGATCAAATGCTCATTAACTATGTCTTCTTTTTAGCTCTTGCATTGTCTACTCATAATATCAAAATCCCGTTGACATTAAAATTGGGAACTTGAAGCCAATCTTGGCTTGTCTTTAGACTTCTGTGGTGATCTCGCAGGAGGTATAGAATGAGATAAAATATATCAAGCGAATATTACAATATTTATTGTTGTAAACTCGGGCAAAATAAATACTTAAAAAATCTCATAAACTCATTTTACGTGCTTCTCCCTCATAGGGAGTCCTAATTTTCTTATTACTATTATGGTGAAGGAACTGATACACGGGTGGGAGGTGAGACTTGAGAGCCATAGCCATTTTGGATGGCTTGAAGTTGTGTGTGCAGCAAGATTTATCGGAGGTTGAAACGGGTTCAAAAGTGGTAGTGGAATAGTTGAGAAGAAACAATATCTCAAAGAGTTGTAGAATAGTTGTAGGATATAGATGGACTATTGACTTATGGTACGTCTTCTTCTTAAAAAAACAAGAGCAGAATTTTGAGACATCTTGCATAATTCTTGTTCCTGCTAGACTATGATTCTAAGAAAATACAAAACTGGAATAAATAATAATAACAATAATGAGCCAAAAATCTCTCAAGTCAATTGTAATGTGCATCATTTAACAGGAACAGGAAAAAATAAAATAGGAACATCAAATTCTCAACTAAAACTAGCTCACAAGGAACTTTTCGCTACAGAAAAAAGACAACAGCACCAAATGTCTTCGGATTCATATTAGCTCAAGTCAGAAGGTACGCCTTGGTCTTTCTTCAGCAACATTCACTCTTATTGCCCTCCCATCCAAACTCTGCACCACCAAGACACCCGAACTAGATTAGGTTTATATAACTAGTCCTTGCAACAAGAACTACATCCTTGTGTCCTTCTATCAGCCAACGGGGCTTTATAGGACATGATAACATGATGAAATAAAATTTTGAATCCAGATACCGTATGGTTTGAAACAGAACTCTTTAACATGAGAAAGGAAGAAGGCAATATACCTGTCCATCAAGAGCAGCAATGGCATCATCCCTTCCAGTCTCACTGGACATTGTCACAAAGCCAAAACCACGTGAACGTCTAGTCTCTCTGTCAAAAACTACCCGAGCATCAACCACCTCACCATGTTCGCTGAAAAGCTCCTCCAGGCGAGCATTATCCACATCCCATGGCAGGTTACCCACATAAATTCTGAAGGAGGATCCAAATGAGCTAGGGGAGCGTTCTGACCGAGCTCCTCTTGGAGCAGCCTTGTTAACGGTTAACAGCCTTCCATCTATATCCTATTCAAAGAAAAGAGAAAAATGCAAACACAGAACATTAAGATATGTAGACAAGAAAAAGCAACCATTTTTGTGTGTATATGTGATGGTAGCATGATGAAAATTGAGGAAATGCAAGGTGCTTAGATAGATGCACATCATTCAAAGAAGCTCACGTGCAAAAAGAGACTTAAAAAAATTTGGGGGGTCAAAAGATTCATTATAAAGTGGCTTCTACCACCTCCTCTTTACGACCTCACAGCAAATATAGTGGCTGTTGGCTTGAGGATTTTTGTGTTTCAATGCTCTTCATTATTTTCCAATTAGATGAAAATATCCTCTTCCCTTCTAAAGCGGTGGCGAAAGATTTCGCTCACCAGAGAAAAGTAGACTGCAAATACAGGGTATCCATCATTATATAGATTCATAAAACACCTTTTGCATAAACTCATCTCCCCGGTTGGTTTAGCTTGGGTCATGCCAAGAAAGAGTAGTGGACCTTTTGACTCTTAGGAGAGGATTAGGTAGTAGTAGTCCACAAATTGCAACAAGAGAAATGTTCTTATTCATCATAGATTTTGTCATCTCCAGTCACACCAGCTGATGGGACACATCTCAAGTGACTGTTCATTTAAGTGGTTGACGGTTGACATGAAGTTAATTAAAATGTGCCATACCATATTAGCAAGTGTGACTAACTAGGATGAATAGTAGTATTGCTCTTGTAGCAATATGGAAAGTGGTTCCTACTTTCCTCCTATGGTGTGCTTGGAGGGAAATGAATGATAGAAATAGAAAAACTTAGGACTTTCTTCAATACTCTTCTCCTCTCGACAGCTTCTATAGACTTCAATGGACTCCATTTACATGATTTTCTTATATTTTTTTCACTTTCTAGATGGTTGTCTTTCTTGCATAGATCCTATGCTTTTCGATTTAAGCTTTTATGATTTTTAATGAAATTCTTATAACTTATGAAACAAAATCCAGTACAGGACCGTAAGAGAATAATTGAAAGCCCCTCAAACATGCTATTCATTTTTTGATCAGTCAGTCATCTTCATTGAATGCCACTCAAGTACATAAATTGTAGACGAAAAGTACTGATTAGGTTGGCAATGGACTACAAAACCATAAATCTAGATAACTAAAATTGAGGACTATGTTGAGCCAGGATCCATACAGACACGAGGAGTCTTAAAAACCATAGATATAAGATCTTGATTACTTATAAAAAAAACACCATAGATCTAAGCTCAAACAACCCCCCCCCCCCCCCCCC
>QEOT01009286.1:180692-242576 GCA_003123785.1 Pterocarya stenoptera | reverse complement strand
CAAAAAAAAAAAAAACAATCATCTCACAATCTTCAAAGTTCTACGCATTCTGTTCCTTTCTCACGCACCACATCATTACATATGACGGAATCATTTGCTGAACTTCAACAAGCATTGGCATACCTTCGAACTTCTCCAACAAGCCCATAACTTTACTACCACTTTCGGACATCACCCACCACACGCCAAACAGCCAGAAGACTGAGACCAAAATTGTAGTAGCCACGTCGCAGTGTAGCAAAAGATTATCTATTATTTCATCATTCTTCTTGCAAATGCAGCATTAGTCCACAACTTAGAATCTTTACTAATGTCGTTGTCCACACAAAGAGTGTTAGTTGCATGCAGCTTTGTTCCACCAAATGCATAAAGAAGTAACTGTGGCCCGTGGATCACTAAAGACGACATAAGTCATGATAATGATCCAGGCCACAAAAAATCAAAGCAACAAATGCAAAAAGGAGGTGTGTTGGAACTACTATGGCTCACCAAGAAACCTTAGTAGCCCTCTATCCATAGAGCAACCACAATTCTAATCAAGACTTCTATATGACATCTATGAATTTTTTTTTTTTATCAGTAAAAGATAGATATTATATATATGAATGAAATAGGCATAGCCCTTGTACACAAGAAGTATACATAAGAACTCCTAAATACATTCTAAAAACGATCTATGAATATTAAGGGAGACAAGGGGTCCCTTTGTCTCAAGCCTCGAGAACTGCTAAAAGAGCCAGAAGCGGATCCATTAGGCAGAAGAGATCCAATGAGCTATCCACCTGACTCATTTCTTTCCAAAGCCACCTCTCCGTAAGAAATAATTGGCACCCTTAAATGACTATTTTCCTCTAGGGTTGACAACCTTGTAAATTTATTATAAAATATATTGCTTTCTTAGTTTCTTCAAATTTTTTTCTCATTGTGTGCTTTTTCATTGCATTCTTAATTTCATCAGTTCTGATTCAGTTTTATTATTTTGTTTATACAAATGCTTTAAATATTTAGATAATAGTAAGCTACCATCTTCGGAGGTAGCTTTTTGTAGGGTTTTGGGTGGGCTGTGAATCTCAAAATAGTGCAAAAGTCTCTCATCTCCTTTTTGCCAACGACGCATTAATTTTTAGTGAAGCTAATCAAGAACATCTTCGATCTTTAAGAGCTCTTTTATTATGTTTTGAAGCTGTTTCGGGCCTTAGAATTAATTTAACCAAGTCTGAAATTGTTCCAGTGGGCTCAATTTCGAATATTTCAGATTTGGCAAATATCTTGGGGTGTAAGATATCGTCGCTGCCACTGAGGTATCTTGATCTTCACCTGGGCGCTCTGCACAAGTCTGTTTCGATTTGGGATAGGGTGATTGAGAAGATTGAGAGCAGGTTAGCGGGCTGGAAAAAGTTATATTTGCCTAAAGGGCGTAGAATCACTTTGATAAAGAGTACGTTGTCTAATCTTCCAACATATTTCCTTTCTCTCTTTCCTTTGCTGGCTGGGGTTTCTATTAAAATTGAAAAGATTTATAGGAATTTCTTGTGGCAGGGTAAAGGGGAGGAAAGGAAATATCATTTGGTGAGTTGGGATAAGGTATGTCAATCGATTTCAAGTGGAGGTTTGGGAGTGCAAAATTTAAGGCTTTTTAATAAAGCTCTTTTTGGGAAATGGTTATGAAGATATCATTTAGAGAGGGATGCATTATGGAAAAATGTGATAGATGTTAAATACGGGAGTATGTGGGGGGGTTGGTGTTCAAATGAAGTAAGAGGAGCTTATGGGGTGGGATTGTGGAAGTCAATTCGAATGGGTTCGGGGGAGTTTGTTAAACATGTCAAATTCAAGGTGGGGGATGGATCTAGAATATATTTTTGGCATTACAATTGGTGTGGCGAGTCAGCTCTCAAGAATGTCTTCCCTTCACCTTTTCAGATTGCAAGGAATCAAGATTGTGACTGATTCTATCTCTTTTTCGAATAATAGTATTCAATGGAAGGTTGATTTTGTGAGAAATGTGAATGACTGGGAAGTTAATGTTATCTCTGATTGTTTTAGTAGATTATATGTGTTGAAGATTGTTCAAGGAAGGGAGGATAGATTGATGTGGATTCAGGAAGGAAATTCCAGATTTTCTGTTCATTCCTATTAGAATGCATTAATCTGTCAAGGTGTATGCGACTACCCATGGAAAAGCATTTGGAAAGCTAAGGTGCTGAGTAAGGTGGCTTTTTTCGGTTCGCTGGTGTCTCATGATAAAATTCAGACTACTGAAAATCTACAGAAGTGTGGACTTTGTGTCGTAGATTGGTGTTCCATGTGCAAGAAAAGATTGAGGTGGCCAATAGTTTGTGGCACGAGATTTTTGAAAGGATGGGTATTGCTTGGGTGAAAGCAAGGGGTGGATTTAGTAGCTTGTTGGAGAGGAGTCAACATATTGCTGCCATATGGATAATAATTCCTTTGTGCTTGATGTGGGGTTTATGGCTAGAGAGGAATGGGAGATGTTTTGAAGATAAAGAACGGTAGCTGGAAGAAATTAGGGAATTTTTTTTCAAAACTTTATGTTTTTGGGCTAAGGCTATTGTAATGAATGGGGAAGATATTCTGGATTTATTTTAGTCTGTTCTGTCTTTTTAGCTACTCTATGTAGGTATTTCCTCTTGTATACCTCCTGTGTACTTGGCTACTTGGCTATGCCTATTCTTGGTAATAAAACTCTTGTTAATTATATAAAAATAAATAAACTACCATGAGATCACTGAGAAACCACTAAAGGAACCTACTCTCGAAAAAGAGAGTGCGTAGTTGAGGCAACTTACATAGCGGTTGAACATCTCTACAGCCTTTTCAGCTTCTTCAACAGTGCTCAACGTCACAAACCCGAAACCACGACTCTGATCAGTCTCCCTATTGTAAATAACCTACAACCACATAAGAAATACCAAAATTCCCCACATATTATAACCTCCAAAAATTTACCATTAAAACCCAAAAACACAAACTTTGCAAAAACCAAAGCCATATAAAGCTCACTTCGGCAATCTCCACCGTCCCGGCCTGCTCGAAAAGCATAGCCAATTTCTGACTATCAACGTCATAAGGCAAATTTCCGACAAAAATTTTTGCTTCTTCTGGAGGTTCTACAAACTGGTCTTCCTGTTCTTCTGTCTCCTTAAAAACCCCATCATCACTACTCTCTGCCTCCGCTTCAACGCCCTCAATGACCGAATCCTCTCCCTCAGCTTCCCAACCGGAAACACGGTCCTCGGTGTCAATGGTGATGGTGTTGCTTTCTCCTTCTTGTTGAGCCCAGTCTGAGGTCTGGGCTACAAAGGTAGCTATGGAGGAAGATTGGGTCTTGTTTTTGAGGGAGAGACGTGAGGAAAAGAGTGAAGAGTGAGAGCACGAGAGGTTGAGCTTGATAGGTTTGGAGGGTACAGAGAGAATCCGATATGGGTTTTTTGTGGTGGTAGTAAAGAGTGAGGGAAAGGTGGTTACGCAAGATGAGTCGGCCATTGACAAGGCCTTGAAGACTGACGTAACTGCAGCAGCCATTTCGATAGAGACGGAGAGGAGGGGGCTGGGGGAGAGGTTTGAAGAGTGAGAGGATAAGGAGTGTAGCAGACGGGGTTTATAGGGAAAAAGAGAGGACCAGGGGGCAGGGAGAAGTTAGAACAGGTCTAGTTAATCAAACAACGACAACATTAAAGATGTCGTTTTAAGAGAGACGACCTTTATTTTTGGAAGTAAAGGTTATAAAGTAATATTAATTTATTTTTATTACTATAATGCCTTTATGAATATTCGTCTGTGTGTCTATTTACGAAGCGAAAAAAATTTATGAATAATCATCGGAAGAAATTGAAGGATTTAGTGAGAATCCATCAAGATCCATTACTTCTTTCTTCTATAACATATGGGCAAAAGTACTTCGTCTGAGTTCGAGTCTGGTGTAGATCCAAATTGATAATTTGGGGTATAAGTTATTTTCTCTCAAATGAATAATATCAGTTATTTTCTTCTAAATCATATATTTATAATATCAGTTATTTTTTTTCAAATTATATATTTATGTTCATTCTTTCCTTATTAGTAAATATTTGATATCAAGTTTGGAAGTAATTCTGATTTCGATTTTTTTTTATAGGATTGTTGTTTATTTATATGATTTGGAAGATAATAACTGATATTATTCTGAATGATTTGGGAGAAAATAACTGATACTCTAATGATAGGTTTGGGGATGAGATGAGAATTTTGTGTTTTGTTTTAAAGTTCAAAATATTATTTTTTTGTTTTGAAATTTGAAAAAAGTTGAATTAGAATTTGAAATTGTTGTATTAAAATTTAAAAAAGTTGAATTGTTTATTATATTTTGTCTAAATCAATTTGAATTTGCATCAGAATCTTATCGAGAGGTCCATTATTAGAGATCAAAAATTGTTGAAGAAATAACAAGATCATGTTTATTTTGTTCGGAAAAGAAAGAAATAGTTAATGCAACGAAACGAAGTGCATTTGAGATAATAAGATCATGTTTGTTTTGCTAATTTTATGAACTTTTGTAAATTTTTTAAATGTATTATTGATTAGATTTTGTAAAAAAAGAGAGAGAATTTTGAATAACGTTTTAAAATATATTTGTATTGGAGATTATGAAAGTGGGTGATGATAGACTTGAAAAGCTGTTGAAATGTAATTTTTTTTTTTTTTTTTTTTAATTTTTGAGTTTGAGTAATAATGAGTAATGATTAATTGAAAAGTTAAAATTGTATATTTTTAAGATTTGAAGATGTTTGGTTTGATTTTAAACAAATTAAAACAATAAATATTAAGAAACTAATTTGTAATTAACAAAATTCGAAGAAGAAAAACAATGAACAGACCAAGAAAAACCTTAATATAGATTCATGGTTAATGATGCTGCAACCATGTACAGTATCTTTGCAATTCAGGCTCAAAGACAGCAGCCATTTCATGCTTGCTTCCAACAAGGCTTAAACGTACGTCTAATAGTCGATTTCGATCTCTCTCAAACTGCATTCGCCATGCAGTGTAATTATCGGTAACCCGTTGTTAGCCATAGCGTTGTAGTTGAAATATTGCTCTTTTGCGTCCACAGAACAAAACCTTGGTTTTTTGTTGGAATAGGCTCCAAAACGTCCACATCCTCGTAGTTGAACCTTCACGATGCATGCAGAATCACCAGCATTATTGCATTCTAAAGCTTCAAGGGCTCCTCCAGAGTTGTACAAATCAAGCAATCCAATTGGAGCAAATTGAATCTCTTGACCAAAGACCTGTTGGGTAGCACTCTTTTAGTACACTATTTCAATTTCAAAAGAGAGAGAGAGAAAATGTAGCTGAGATGGTGCTAACTGACCCTCACTGGAGAGATGGTGAAGACTTCACTCTTCAGAATTCCCAGGGAAACTTCAAAACTTCCATTTTTTGGCATTGTAGAGAGTGATCCTGCAGCAGATGATAATTTTCAAGTTTTGAGTTGAGCAGAATTTGGTGTGTGCTGACATTGACATGCAGATCCTGGATGTGGTAGATTTTGAGAACCTGCTACAGGTGGCCACTTTCCTGATCTTTGGCAATTGAAAACACCAATAACCGCTGATAACTTATTCAAGTTCCAAATCTTGAGAAGACTGCAAACGAGTCATTGTGTGAACAGCAATAACATTGAGAACATTAATTCTCTCTTTAAAGTGTTCAAATAAAAATTGTCTTGTATTAGAGTGACTATCTCACCTCTTCCCATCAATGACTGGGTCATTGAATAAACAGTCACGAGTAGGTCGCCCCGCATATCTAGCTCTAAGGATAGAGCCATCAGGCAGAACAAGCTTTTTT
This sequence comes from Pterocarya stenoptera, assembly GCA_003123785.1. Classification (NCBI taxonomy): domain Eukaryota; kingdom Viridiplantae; phylum Streptophyta; class Magnoliopsida; order Fagales; family Juglandaceae; genus Pterocarya; species Pterocarya stenoptera. The sequence continues at coordinate 236,723 of QEOT01009286.1, read as the reverse complement.
ATGACATGGAAATTATGACTGCCTGGCTTGTCACTGCAAGTCTTAGATAGAAAGAAACTCAGAAACCAAGAGATATTTCTTCAACGTATGGTGATTACTTCTAAGGAGACAGTGTAATTAGTATCTTCCTTTGGCTGACCTTACATGCAGATCCACCCAATGCTCTTGCTGAGCCGTGGAACTCAGCTGTAATGGTCACTCTGAAATGTAAAAAGGACACTTAATACTGTGGTCATTAGGGACAAGAACACAAGAAGTGGAATGATCTTGAAAATTAGAGTATAATTCTGATTTCTTTTCTTCTTAACAATCAATTCTCTGTGTTCCCTGATATAGTTACCAACATACTGCAGCCAAGATCCCTAACAGCTTCAGTACTGGTATTGAGTGGATATAGAATTTAAAATATATTGAAGGCATTATGATCTTACGTAGAACATGTCCCAATCTGGTACGACGACCTCCCCAAAAAGAAGACTGTTGAATGCTACAGCAGCAATATGTAGGGCCTGAAATGTAGGCTCATTTGGCATGACATCCCCAGACACTTTAGCAGAAGCACTTCTCTTTGAGCTGAAATTGAAAAGCTTTCTCATTCAAAGATCATAGCTAATTCTGATTTATTTTTTAAACCAAGACTAGGAGAACCTGAATAGATAGTCGTTGCTCATACTCATGGAGCAGATCAGGCTATGGCTTTTGAAGTTCCTTGCAACAGATTCCTCAAGAGCTTCTTGATAAAGTCTCATCAATGCAACCCAGCCCCCATAACCAGCACCAATGGTTTCCACTACATTCTGAACTTCCACCTTGACTCCATCAATTCCACAGCTTGAAAGGTAGCTATGTAGATAGTTGTAAAAATCGTGAATCTTTGAGGGAATAATAAATTGAATCCCACTTCTCTCCATCCGGTCTATGGTAACACATATAAGATGGCTTAGATTACCAGGGGACTGAACAGGATATGCTATCTTGGGGTTGTAGTTTTGCATTACTTTGGATGTTGGAAATATTCCACCCCAATAACCAATTAAAGCATGCCATATGTATACCAACCTGCATGTTTACTAATTCTCTTTAGAAAAATCCTGCACTTATTGAGAAGAAATACTGATAACATTCCAAATGACTAAAACTAAGGATTATACTTTAGCCCATATCTCTCTTTCATGGAATTGACAAATTGATGAAGATTACTGTATTTTTGTCCCTTGAAGTTGGGATTTTCTTCGAAATCTACTAATCTGAACATGAACCTAGATATTTGGATAAATTAGGATGACAACTGATTTGCAAAGTGATGCAAAATTTCACAAGATTATCAAAGAGGAATTGTTTTATGTAAAAAAAGTCTCACTTTGTGTCTTCACCATATTGTAAACCGTTTTCATATGATGTGTTCTGCCATCCATCATCGATGAACACACTTTGGCGAGCAGCCTCCTTCTGAAAAACTGCATACAAATGGGAAAAGATGTGGAGTTTTAAATTTGCCTAGATGGTTCAAGATAGACCAAGGCACCTCATTTATTGTAATTCTACCTTTTAAGACCCTGTTCAATTCCTTGTGCACTGACATTACTGTAAAATGCATCCCAGGTGTTCCATCCAAACCAATCCAAATGTGCCGGGAGCTAACAATTGAAACGACACAGTGTGTTAGTGTTTAGAATACAGTCACCATGAAAATGGCGATATCTGGTTTCCTTACCTTCTTGTTCTCTATGTGACTGAATGTACCTTTGTGCTTCTCCAATATCCTGTTCATCAACAAGCAGTATATGAAAGTAATAACGAATCACCACATGCCACTTGAACCTATATTAGAGATGAAAAGTAATCGAACCATACTTTATAGAGTCTTTAATTAGTGCAAATGGGTTGTCCCCTGAATTTAGAAAATTTGCTTCTGTTACTTGGGAGGTTTGAACATCAGGATCACCTGTGGAAGTGAGCAGTCAAGAACAAGGAAAATGAAACAGAATCACAAGTAGAAAATGAAAGTTACCAAAAGTGCAAACCCACCACTTTCAACGCAAAACTCGAACTCTTTTATACTTGTGCCTTGTAAACTAGTCCGGAATAGTCCATCCAACACTGGTAAAATCAAAATGTAGATGGTGTTCACAGTTGTTGGCTCAGACTCTTCATCACGGGTGCTGGAATCATCGCTTGCTTCCAATAGAAGAAATTGAGTTTCTATTGGAACATCGCAGCCTGACGTTCCAAAACAAGGGATCATCCACCGGATTTTGTATCTGAAGAGACATGTTAACCTGATTCCCCTGCAGTTGTCGCACCATCAGGTCAAAAGTTTGAGACAGAGAAACATACCCTTATATATAGAATCTAATTAAAACCCAAAAGGAAAAAAAGAATTTATTTTAGTTAGGAAAAATACTATTCTTTGATGCTAAATTAAAAATAATTGCTAGATTAGTTATGTTTTTCTCTTTTCATTGTAGTTAGAGAGAAGCATACCCTAAAAGATATCATTTACCGCAGACGATAGTATTTTCAATGTTTTTTCTACAATTTCCTACTTCCTCGACAAAATTTGCTAAGCCATCTTTTGTAAGTAAAATCCCACGTTGTAGGACTAGTAATTGAAGACTTAAATAACTTCCCATTCTTTAAGGATTATTGATGTAACGCCATTGAAATCAAAGTTTCAAGCTGTTTAAGCAGTGAAATGGTGTCCCATTAATCTCTCCTGAATCGGAGACTAATTCTAGTATTATTTATCTTTTCTAATCACAACACCTAGCTAGAACATGCATGCTCGTTGGAGGGGACATTTAGACTCCTGGGCTTCGAGCCCATCTCTAAGGCCGAGCGCATCCATAAGTTCAAGAAAGTTTATCAAAAGTTTAAAGCTAGGAACCCACAGACAAAAGGCTTGTAACACGAAATAAGACATCCTCGAAGAACTGGGGATGGGGGCCGCAACTGGACATGAAGAGTAATTCTACATACAGTCGTGGAATGTGCAAACACCATACAGTCGTTTTGAAAAGGAGAAGGGTCCGCTATTAAAAACTTAACTTTTTTTCAAGTGGGTCCCATCTTTATTCACTTTTTATCAAAGCGACTGCACGCCGCTTGCATACTCACGACTGTATTTATCATTTCTCGGACATGAATATCTTGAATAAACTGTAAGATAACTCCTACCAAAAAGGGAGATATCTCTTCCGGTTAATAGTAGATCATGGGAGATAAACACAAAAGACCGATGACCAGAGTTAATGGCCATCACGTCATATTCTTCTATAAATAAATCGGTAAAGGTACCAAATGTCTCATCTTTATTTTTTGTCTACGTTTATCCCTATATTGTTAGTGACTTAAGCATCGGAGTTGACACAAAATAACCGGCCAGTGGCGCCTTTTTTGTTACTGTCGGACATCCGTACGGTTGGTGGTATGAACACATACTTTACACTCGTCACTACGTACTGTCTGTCTGTCCTCGATTTCACGCAGAACAAAAGTAGTAATGTAACAGCGAAGACTAAAATGGAAGATGATACCCACTCGAGAACTCCAAGAGGGAAAACATGAATAGCGCTGGACTTGGCTGAAATTGCTCCAATGAAAGCTGCAGTTTCAGTTTGTGCGGGTTTAATGGTGACAATGGGCGGAACATCAGTGAGTACAACCTTTTCACGCACCATGAGGCAGCCATCTCTGATGCTAGGCGCGTGTTTATGGTCATGATCTTTAAGCTGTCTTGGTACTGAACAACACAATTCTTGGTGCAGCCAACGTAAGCTGTCTCAGGTACACGTATGTGGTATATATAGATTTCAGGTACTAAATCAGACAAAAGAATCAGCAGATCAAGTAGATGAACACCGCACCGAATGAGCATGCTAATTCCTGTCTGATTACGAGGTTGTCGTTTAGTCAACCGAGATTATTTCAGATTTCTCAATCATTTACGCGTGACGTGTCCCCTCTTGAAACTTCAACTCAGGGCAATGAAGCTACATGTGGCAACGCCTCTATAGTGTTCACTGCACTTCAGAGTTAGGACTCGGGAGTCGGGTGGCAACTTTTCCTAAAAATTTCGAGAGGTCTAGGGAATGTTCCAAGGCAAGATTTTATTTTATTTTATTTTATTTTTTGAAACTTTTCTAAAACTATTTTTACACAAGAATTTTATAGGGTTTTACAAAAATATAGAATCCATTAAAAATATTATATGTTTGTATTGGGATTTTTTTTTTTCCAAAGATATTATTTCTTTTGAGACAAAGCATCCATAAAAAAGAGATGTACGTAATTATAATTTAATAAAGTGGTAGTATTTATGAAAAGGACAATGCTAGGAGACAAGAATAGTGACAGCATTATACCGACAAGTAGAAATGTACTCTCTGTTTGTCAATTTTTGTATTCATCTTCAAATAATTTTAAAAAATAAAAATAAAAACACAATTCATTAATATATAGTCACTTTCTTAATTATTAAATAAAATAATAATAATCGGTCCATTTTGTCTGTAGGAATTCTCGGTTCAACTAGCATTTTACTTATGAAAAATATCTTTATCGATAGATATTTGTACGGCTATACAAAAACCAATCACACTGACTGTCACCGACGAAAACTGGCTGCTGAAGTTTGAAATCGATTGAAACCCGCAAGAATTGGTCAACTGGCCGTGGCATGAAAATAAAAGAAAGTTCAAATAGCTAAACCAACCTATTATATAAATATATATTTATTTATATAATACGTATAGAAAATGATGTTGTTTCACTTAAATGAGTAAAACGGTGTCATTTTAATTCTTTGGTTTATAACAAAAAAAATTATAAAGTCAAATGGCGCCATTTCGACGTAGGGCTTGATAACCCCGACCCTTCCCCTCCTTCCTCTTCTTCTTTCTTCATAATCTTTGCTCTCTCACACCCCCACTCCTCTCTTCTTTCACAGCGCCACCAACGGGAAATTGAAGAACAAACCGAAATCACGCCGACACCAAAGTTACCGGTTTCTCCCCCTAATTGGCCGGTTCTAAACATTTGAAAAATACGTTAGTGCGGCATCGGTTTTGGACCAAAACTACACCGACGTCGATTTTTATCCCTAGATATTGTAGTAGTGGCGGTTGAAGAACTATCAGCCCATGTGCATTCATTCTCTAGCTTATCATTCCTATTGCTTGGATAAAGTTTTTGACACAGTGATGATGATTTATTAGCTGCCACTCTCACTAATATTGGTGATATTGAAATATTTGTTTCTCCGTTGATCAAAACTGAATACCCATGACAAATATGTATTATTTTTCCATAAGATCAAACAAATTAGTAATCAACATATATATATATATATATTTACAGGAAGACATCATGAATATGGACATCTTAGCTGCATATATATAACACAAAATGCAACTTACACACAGATAGGACTAATATTTAATTTACAAGGTTTTATTAGTTTTGCTAATACATTGGTCCTGGATGTTTTGCTACATCTCTTGCAATCACTGGATATTTGAATCCATAATGATGGTATTCCTCCAGTCTCCTACCACAATATCTGAAAGGACTGGGATTGACCTGCATGAACAGATAGTTTCCAGCAAATAAATCACCCATGTGAGCCTGCCCATTCTTTAACCTCTTCAAAACCTTGCTCCATGAAACCTTAAACCTAGTGAAGAACCTCTTTCTTTTTCTCAAGAACTTCCTCAAGCCGGGAATTCGAACCTTTGTTCTCCTTCTCCTGCCAACAAACCTTCTGATCTTGGACCAGCTGCTTATCTTCCTGATCAAATCTCTCTGCTCTTCTGGTTCTTCATCACACACCCCACCACCTTCATTTCTCAGTCTCTGGTAGGAATATTGCTCGTTTGAAGCCATCTCAAAGCTGGTGAAAAAAAATAAATAAATACAAGGAATCGAAAGTCTTCAGACCCCCTAGTTGATCGGGCTTGAAGATATTCTTTATGATCAAAAGGAAAGCTACCACTCTTATGGTTCACAAACTCTTCTTGCGAGCTGGCTCTCGCTAATTTAGTGGGGTAAAGTGGAGAAACTAGTTGAGTGCAATTAATGAAACGGTGGAAGCTTGAAATTTTTTTGTAATGCCTGTTGCTGAAAATTATCGAGGCAACCCTTTTTTTGGCCATCACCATCACGGCATGCATCACCTAATTATTACGAGCAAAGAGCTAGCTAGTCTGCAATTAAATCGGAGATATACCTTGATCTGTATCTGAGGATGCGTGGCAAAGGTTTCCTTCATACAATTTACTACTTTTTTTCTTTTTTGGGTACCTCATTTAATATTCGAGACTTTATAGGCCTTTGATCACATGGTTGTGTCTGGTACATGACATGGATAATTTGATATGGATTGTGATGATTGAAACTTGTATGGGACCAATTTTAGAGTTCGAAAATCTGTGGTTTACAACTACAATATATATTAAATATATAAAGGAATTTGCATGTTGTGAAAACCTCTTGATGATTTTGAGGGCACTCAGCTGGGTCGCATTAATTCGTATAAAGTAATAGATAAAATTGGTCGAAAAATATATATATAGCTAGCTGTTGATATCTGAAAAATGAAATTTGCAGTCCTAAGAAGTTCAAGTACTCCTGTATACTCATTTTTAAAAAAGTTGATAAATTTAGAATTCACATTAAAAAAAAAAGAATTAATTTTTAATGATAGTCTCACTTTTTTAAAAAAGAATCGATGCGCGAAACTAACCTACCTTAAAATTATATTTAAGGTGTGACTCTTATAATCTTATGTGATTTATGGTATTGTGGTTGAAGTATTTTAGAGGATTTTAATTAGATTCCACCTTTAGCACATTAATTCTTTGTGTTTTTCCTGCATCAGTCGAATTAGTACCGGGGCCGGCATGCATTTATATATATATATATATATATATTTTTTATTTATATATATATATAAATGTTGGACATGATATAATCCTTTCATATCTATAGGGGGGGTGGATCCCTGTTGTTTATGCTAATTATCGCTCAGATTAATTGTACCATAAAGTTAGAGTACTTTTGAGTTTGGATTTATTAATGTATGATTGAAGTAATTAATTTGGGCGTTGGGGTTCTTTTTTTTTTTTTTAAATAGTAGATCTCGTTCCATTCATTAAAAAGACATACAAGATTGATTTAAACAAGCCAATTACAAATATTAACAGCTTCCCAACACATAACCGTGATTGACATGGTCTAGTCGGCACATCTCTTCAAATCTAAGTCTAAGAGATTACACACTTTTGTCCAAGACAGAGATAACAGTAACCCACTAAACAAAACTCCATACTCGACTAATTGGGATATAGATGAGGAACACCCCGCCAACTCCGCCTAAGCAGAGGGGGGAGAAACTCCATTCCGGACCTAGTCCAAATGGGAGGGCGTTGGGGTTCTCACTTACATGCCCTCACTTAATTCAGCTTATGTACTTTGGCAGCTTCAAATCTTCTTAAAGTCAATGATGATGTTTTTTAAGTCAAAACAGTTTCACTCCCCGACCGACACAACTCTAGTCGGAAGCCTACCAGCTTACACGTATTTCGCTGATTTGATTTATATGATTTAAAATTTAAAATTTTTCTTATTAACCAAATAATTATTTATTCTCTATATTGACTTGCATATAAAATATTTCGTATAAGAATTGCTCCGAAAAGTCCTGTGAATAAGAATTTAGTAACTATTTTAAAGATATGTTTTCCATGGCAAAGGTATTGGTTATTTGTGACTAAAGATTCCGTTTGGATGTTGAAATAAGTTGAGTTGAATTGTGAATAGTACTATTTTGTGAGTTCTATTAATATGGATTTAACTTTTTAAGTTGAAATGTATAAAATAAGTTGATATTGCCAGATTTAACATTTTTATGAAAAATTAAAAAAGTAGTGAGTCTCATTAATGATTGGTTTGAGATGAGTTGGGTTGGATTCATCTTCAAACATAGCTAAAAGGATCATCCGTGGCCTCAGCCAGGCCTAGGGTTTTGATTTTAAAATTCGGTGTGTAAATAGTGAAAGAGAAATGATATATACAAGTCTCAAATGCATAAATTTCATGTAAGTACATATTTTATAAAAAGGTGGAATTCACTATAGAAAAGTGTGAAAAACTTAATTTTTATTGATAAGGCCACATTTTTTACAAAATGCTTGTACATTTAGGACTTATACCTAACATCACTCATGGATGGTATAGGATTTTTTTTTTTTTTTTTCAAGCAAGCATATTATAGATATGTTAAATAGTTACAGGATACGATAGTCAACAAGGTAGGAGGTCCCAACATTCAACCCAAACTAGCAAAAACAACACAAGAAGAAGAAGAACAAAAAAAAAAAAAAAAAGGGTTTTGGGGTCAAAGACTAAACCTCGACCCAATTCCTACAAGGAGATGCCGCTTAAAGCGGTTTTGATACAGTCCAATAAACGGATTGTGATACTACGATTGAAAGTCGTAGTAAAGTGATTTGTGCGGCATTTTGCTGGTCTAGATTGGCTGTAGGAGACTTTCTTTCCCACGATCTTTGGTTAGGGGAAGCGAAAACATTGACAGAAAGCAAATAGTAGAGTTAACGAATCGCTGGAGGATGATGGTTAGGGACTGTGGCAGCACGTGAGGGACGGACCATGCTAGGAGTGTGGCGGTCTGTCGGATCTGAAGGATTTGAGGTCGCTAGCCCCAAAAATGTCGCACATGGCAACATCAGGAGCTTCTTGGTGCAGTGGCTTGTGGGCCTCACTCATTCTTTGATCTAAGCACCGACGGCTGGGGAATCCTGCGATGGGGCGCATGGTGGTCACTGGGCTTCGATATGCAGCAAATTTGCAACACCCCGTTCCCGTAGGATAGAGATGTTCTAACACTCATAACATGATGCCTGGTGAAGAAATTCATATCCTGAAATACCTCGTTTATTGAAACATCACTAAATTGAACATAACTATTTTTGAAACATGAAACTGAAAACATAAGGTAAAAACATAAAATACATTAATTCTTGTGTAAATAACACTTATTCCTTTCTAAATCTTTACACTAGATCTATTCCTGGCCCTCCAGCTCTACGTCCTCATACTCATCAACTGTGATAGTTAATCATAGAAGAAAATAGAGAAACAAATAAAAATGAGTCGAATACTCAGTAAATAGCACATCATACCGTAAAATACATCTTAGCCTAACATAAACTTAATTTTTGAAAGACTCTTCATAATATACATACATCATCACAGATTCACAATCATACCGTACACATAACTTAATTTAATATAGGCTTAATTTCTGAAAAATTTTACATACATCCATATATCGTCACAGATTCACATAGCATATCTATTCATCATTAATATGAGCGGAATCATACATAATCATGGCAAACATGTAACGTGAATGCATAAATGACTCACTTCATGCATTTTCTAACAATCAAACATGACTTGTTTATCTTTTCTTTCATTTATCATAAGGTGACCTATGCTTGAGGCTGTGGCACTGCATAACTTGTAATAACATGAAGTGAAATACGCTTAAGTTCGTGTTTCATCTAACATATGGTAAACCACGCTTAGGTCCGGGACACCACTTATCATAACTTGTGGTGAACACGCTTAGGTTCGTGTTACCCTTTAACATATCATGGAGTGAAACATGCTTAGATCCGTGTTTCACTTATCATATGGTGAACCACGCTTAGGTTCGTGGCACCCTTAACATAACTTGTGATGAACACGCTTAGATCCGTGTCACCCTTAACATAACTTGTGATGAACACGTTTAAGTCCGTGTCATCCTTAATATAACTTGTGATGAACACGCTTAGGTCCGTGTCATCCTTATCATAACTGGTGATGAACATGCTTAGGTCCGTGTCATCCTTAACATAACTTGAAGTGAAACATGTTTAGGTCCGTATTCCACTTAACATATGATGAACCACGCTTAGATTCATGGCACCGTCTTAACATAACTTGTGGTGAACACGCTTAGGTCTGTGTCACCCACAACATCTTATCTTTCTTAATGCATGAGAAGTTTGTTGGATTTCATGAACTTTTCTAGCATGGCATACATTTGTACATAACATAACATAACATGACATGGCATAATGTGATCTGAACATAGACATTCTATGACATACATGACTTGAGAACTACATGAACATTACATGACTTATATAATCTAATACTTCATGTACATTGCATGGCCTACATGTGATTGTCATGACATATTACTATAAAAGAGTCGTATAGTTTAACGGTAGAGAGATCCTATTCATAACAAATTACTACCTCAAAACATATCTAATAAAATAGTAATAATAATAATAGCTATAAAAACACACTTTTGGAGTTTGGATGTTACAAGATCAGTGTTTCTGCTTGCTTTGGACAGAAAATAATAAAAAAAAAAAAACACTGAAAAAAAAGAGTTGTAAAGCATCTAGACTAGCAAGATGGGAGGACACAGAGAGGAGTCGAAGCTCCACCTCCAAACAATTTGTATGGAAACACTCCTTTAATAAAAATACCATAGTGTTTGCTAGAGTTTCATAGTGAGAAGAATCTATATATTCAGACTCTTAAGTTTTTTAGTATCATCTTATGTTTTAATGAAGATCACTATTTGCCAAGAAAAAAAAAATTAATTTGGGCGTACTGAGGGTTCTAACTTGCATGCCCCACTTAATTCAGCTGATGTACTTTGGCAGCTCCAAATCCTCTTAAAGTCAATGATTATGATTTTTTAGTCAAAACAGTACTTTCACTCCCCAGCCGACACAACTCATTAGTGGTCTAGTCGGAAGCCCAACCCTATGTCACATATTTCAATTGATTTAAAATTTTAAAATTTTTCTTATTAATCAAATAATTATTTATTCTCTATATTGACTTGCATATAAAATATTTCGTATAAGAATTGCTTCAAAAAGCCCCGTGAATCAGAATTTAGTAACTATTTTAAAGATATGTTTTCCATGGCAAAGGTATTGGTTATTTGTGACTGAAAGGACCATCCGTGACCTCAGACAGGCCTAGAGTTTTGATTTTCAAATTCGAATGGTCGAAAGAGAAATTATATATACAAATTCTAAATGCAAAAATCTCATATAAGTCTTTTATAAAAAAAAATGGATTCACTATAGAAAAGTATGAAATTTTTTTTTTTTTTAAGAGACTATGTTTTTATAAAAGACTCGTACATTTAAAACTTATACCTAGCATTACTCATGAATAAAATAAAATGTTCAGAGATTAATGAGATGGAATGAAAATTTTGTAAATAATAGTAAAATTGTTTATGAATAGTAGTAGTGAAAGTGAAATTATTTGTGAATAGTAATAAAATTGTTTGAGTTAAAATGTTTTATTAGGTTTTGGAAAATGAGAGAAAAAAAAATTGAATACAAATATTATAAAGTTAAAATATTATTACAATACAATTTTTTTAATATTATTTTTGTTTGGAATTTGAAAAGGTTGTAATTTTTTTGTATTTTGTTTGGATGTTTAGGAAAATTGTAATGAGTAGATAGATGAAAAAGTTAAAAATTTGAATTTAAAAAGTGTTTATATTTAAATGATGTTTAAAAATAAAATTACGAGAAATCTTGATATGAGATAGTTTGTATTCCCAAACAACTCCTACATTTTTTTAATTACAAAGTATTATTATTACATGCAAGTCGATGCGAAACTATATTGCTTATCGTAAGACTTGATAAAATTTAAAAAAAATATAGATAGGATTTTGGGTTTGCTAGTATGGAAAGGCTTAACATTAGCGGTTTGTTGAGTCAAATAAAGAGCGTTACAAATAGATATTTTGTTTGATTACAAGTGGAAATAAATACTTTTGGAAGGAAAACTTGGGTCAAATAAAAGCACAAAACGATCCGCTCGATACATATTATATGCAAGGTAGCATTGCTAATTAATTAGGGTAAAAAATCATACTAGCTAGCTAGTAGCATTTTTTGGTTGGGGTAATTTAGGTTATGCCCAATTAATGTGATCTTTTGTCATAACATCAATTAATGTAAGTTTGATTATCACGAATCATCCTCCATTCCTAATCTTGTAGCTGGGGAGGGATAGGGATCTCCAACTGATCTTAATTTTAAGTGTCTGTGAACCTCACCCATTGAGATATGCTAGGAATTCCTCCATTCACTACAGTAAGCATGAAATAACCAGGGGGTGCAACATTTGGAGATGGAGGTGCCTGCACAATCGCATCCATCCTTCCATCTTTAGCCCTCACCATGCTCCTACACTTCAGCTTTAGCATCCTCTGGTTCATTGAGATGGAATGTGTTGTGACGGGTGGTGCATAAACATTGAACTCCACTCCATTGCTTGGCTTCGTTCTCAACGAAAACCCAACTCTAAACTCTCTGCCATATTTAACACCATCCTCACCGTGATCTCCGTAGTGTATTGTCACGTTGATCGGCCTGTAATTATGATATTCCCGGCCCATGTACTGGGGAACAAATGCTTGTAACCTAAGCTCAGTTGGGTAGGCCACGTTTCTGGAAGTGTACCTGTTGTTAGGGTTACTTCCAGCAACTAAGATTCTTCCATCAGGTAAAACAATGGCGGATGAGTGATACATTCTGGCTATTTTGGTGGACTTTAGGACTGAGAATCTTCTGCCTAGTCTTGAGTTTGGTTTGTAGAGGTAAGGTTGAAGAGAAGCATTCCTTGCATAGTTGGATCCACCGCAACCACTCTGTGCTCCATTGATGATCAGGATATCTCCAGTGGGGAGGATCAGCATGTCGTTTAGAAGACGGGGTCCAGGCATATTTTCCATGTTCCACTTGTGTTTGTTCCCTGTGATCACCATTCTTCCACAAGAGCTCAGCCCTTTCAAGTATCTTCCTTCACCAGCCGCTTTATAAGCTCCTGAAGCTGCCCCTCCACACACCATTACTTCCACCTTCTGGAAACCGTCTCTGTGGTCTAATGGAAGAATCACCGAAGACCCAGAGCTCGGGTAGTTCCTCGACCCGGCCCCGGGAATCTGAGGGAAGGTCTTGACTACCCTATTTCTTCTAAGATTGAAAAGGATAGAATCCCGGTTTGCAAAAATGAACAGATTGCCATCAGAAGAAAGATGAAGGAAGGGATAGAGGTTGTTCCCACCTGTACTATCAGGATCATAAGTCTGGTGCAAGAAGGGAAGATCAAAAGCTCCTTCTCCATCTGACCTTTTTGGTACAAATTCATATGTAAAGACTCTTGTTCCACCCAAGACAACGACCCTGTCATGCCCAGGGAGTCTCTGATTCGAAGCATACCAGCGCTCATTGGATAATCTTCTCCTCGATTCTTTCCAATCACATTTCCTATCCTGGCATGGCCTAAAGTATCGGATACTTCGAGAACCATGACCAAATCCACCTGTTTGTAGGAGTGTTCCATTGCTCAAGAAAGAACCAGAAGAGCCCCAGGGATCAGTGTAATGCGTTAGAGGACTAATTTTGTTCTGGAAAATATCGTACTCAACAGTGTGAGCATAGCATGAGGAATCTTGAAAATCATTCTTGGATCGAGTGCACCTTCTGCCGTTGTAACGATGCCGGAGACGGTACCCAGTCGGGCCTGATCCTGTTTGATCAAACATCAAGACAGTGTTCTGGTGTGTCAATGCCATGTGCATTGCCACCACTCCGGTGTTGTTTAGAAGGAGCTGCCATTGGCCCTGGCCCCTTCCTAGGGACGTCCCTACAGCCGCAGCACTAGATCCAATATCAGGGATCCATAACAAAAACGCTGCAATAAGCACAGATTTGAAAGAAAGAGAGTACTGGTGTTTTTGGTCAGCCATGTGATGGTGATCGAGGGGAATGTGAGAGAGATCACTTTGTTGAACGACGAATGTTGGGGAACAATGCTCTTTTATATACATATATATGAGCTGTGTGTTTTGGGTGAAGCCATTTAAATAAGAAATAGGTGAGAGCCCAAATCCACCAAGGTAGTCATGCACTTAGAGACATGAGTCTTCTATACTCCAGACAGCCTCTTCGTGCTAAAACATTGCGCATTTTTTAAGAAGATCAATCTTGCTGTGATACCGCGGAGAATCTTGCCGTGATAGAAATAGTGGAGGTTTGTTTTAGTAGTGATGGGTTTTTGTGGAATTCAGTCTATTCGGCACTCATGCTATGTATACGAAAAACGAATATTGTAATATTAATAATTCTTGAATTTTAGCAACTGAATATTTGGATTTTGGAAGGGATTCACCAAACTTCTCCCCATGGGTGCAGATCATGTTTTATGCCTAAGAAGGGGGAAAATACTCCAATTTCATTAAGAAAAAGCTTTGTTGATGGATCCATCAAGAAAAAAGCTCAAAACCAAGGTGCCATAAAAGACCAATGCTTACAACTGGACAAGACAAAACACATTAGACTCTCAACCGCAAAATTGAAATGATCGACTCAATATTATAAGATGCGATTGGCAAAATTGAAAACCTATAATGCAGGTTGTGAAGTGATTAACTGTAGAGTATTGTGGAAACTAGTCCACCGCTCGAGCGGAGTCTCTAGCCGCTCGAGCGAAGTTAAGCAGAGTGGTCCGCTCGAACATCGCTCGACAAACAGCTCGAGTGAAGTCAGGCAGAGTGGTCCGCTCGAAGATCCGTTTGACTCATGGCTCGAGCTATTGCGGGAAACAGGTTCGCTCGACGCGCACTCGACACGCCTCTCGAGCGAACATCGCTAATTCTGAAAATATTAGGGTTTCCGCCGCATGACATAAAAATGTGTTTTGTTCTGACTTGTGGTTGTACTGTGTGTGAATAGTAGTCGCCCAAACTATTGTATTGTGATTCCTCAAGAAATAAAATCCTCTACAGCTCCCGTGGACGTAGGCAATTTACCGAATCACGTAAATCATTGTGTCATGTGTGATTGCTTTTTGTGTGTGTTTGTTTTTACGTTATTGTCATCGTTTTTCCACAACAATTGGTATCAAGAGCCAAGGTTCGGGTCTGAGGAAAAACGATGGTTGGAGCAGACGTGAAAGCATCAGGGATCGAGAAGTTCGATGGCACGGATTATGGATACTGGAGGATGCAGATAGAGGATTACCTCTATGGGAAGAAACTTCATCTTACATTGTTGGGGACGAAGCTGAACAGTATGTCAGTTGCTGATTGGAACCTGTTGGATCGACAGGTTCTGGGGGTTATTCGATTAACCCTGTCGAGATCTGTTGCTCATAACTTCATCAAGGAGAAGACGACTGCAGATCTCATGGCGGCTTTGTCAGGTATGTATGAAAAGCCGTCAGCGAATAACAAGATACATTTGATGAAAAAGTTATTCAATTTGAGGATGGTAAATGATACGTGTGTTGCACAACATCTGAATGATACTTTTGGCATCACTGCCAAATAGTTGGGAAGCCATGAGAATGGCTGTTAGTAATTTTGCCGGTAAATCAGAGTTGAATTATGATGATATTCGTGATTTGATTTTGGCTGAGGAGGTGCGCAGGAGAAATTCAGGCGAGACCTCAGGTTCGAGTTCAGCATTGAATGTTGACTCTCGGGGAAGAGCACAAAATAGGAACTCAAACAGAGTCAGATCAAAATCAAGGGGCAAGAGTAAGGCAATGCCTAGTCAGCAGGCAACTTGCTGGAATTGTGGTAGGGCTGGCCACATAAAGAAGAACTGCAAAAATCCCAAAAAGACCGAGAATGATAGTGCTAATGTAGTAACTGAAGAAGTACAGGATGCACTATTGCTTGCAGTTCATAGTTCAGTTGAAGACTGAGTACTGGATTCAGGAGCTTCTTTCCATACATCTTCCCATCGGGAGCTAATGCAAAACTATGTTGCAGGTGATTTTGGGAAGGTGTATCTGGCTGATGGGGAGGCTTTGAACGTGGTGGGAATGGCACCTGGAAGGTCACCAAAGGGGTATTGGTACTGGCTAGGGGTAAGAAAACTGGTACACTCTATATGACTACTGGTTTGGATAACACTATTGCTACTACAGTTGCAAAGAGCACAACAAATTTATGGCATTGCAGGCTTGGCCATATGAGTCAGAAGAGCATGAAAAAACTTCTGTCTAGAGGCAAGCTACCAGAACTGAAGTCAGTTGATCTCAGTATGTGTGAGAATTGCATTATGGAAAAACAGAAGAATGTCAGTTTCTTAAAAAGTGATAGAGCACTGAAGACAGGAAAACTGGATATTGTGCACACAGATGTGTAGGGACCTTCTCCAGTGGCATCCCTTGGAGGTTCTCGTTACTATGTCACGTTCATTGATGACCACAGCAGGAAGGTATGGGTTTATTTTTTGAAGCATAAATCTGAGGAATTTAATGTATTCAAAATTTGGAAGGTCATGGTTGAGACAGAGAGACTTGAAGTTAAAATGCTTGAGGTCTGATAATGGTGGTGAGTACATTGATGGTGGGTTCAAAGAGTATTGTGCGACTCAGGGTATCAGAATGGAGAAGACCATTCCTGGGACACGACAACAAAATGGAGTTGTTGAACGCATGAACAAGACCATTAATGAGCGCGCTAGAAGCATGAGGCTGTATGCTGGGTTACCACCTACTTTCTAGGCAGATGCAGTCAGCACTACCGTCTACTTGATAAACAGAGGACTGTCAGTTTCGTTGGATTGTGGATTGCCTGAGGAGGCTTGGAGCGGGAAAGAG
Organism: Pterocarya stenoptera; assembly: GCA_003123785.1. Lineage (NCBI taxonomy): Eukaryota > Viridiplantae > Streptophyta > Magnoliopsida > Fagales > Juglandaceae > Pterocarya > Pterocarya stenoptera. Next base: position 219,986 of record QEOT01009286.1, on the reverse strand, counting down.
GTCAAATTTTCTCACCTTAAAACTTTTGGCTGTCTTTCTTATGTTCTTATTGATTCTGGTGCTCATAGTAAACTTGAGGCTAAGTCAATGAAATGTTATTTCATTGGCTATGGAGACGAGGCATTTGACTATCGTTTCTCGGATGATCAGGGTCGGAAGATTATAAGAAACAGGAATGTGATTTTCAATGAGAAGATTGTGTACAAGAACAAGACTAGTACAGTTGCTGAAGAAGTTCCTCAAGAATCTGATTTTATGAGACTGGATGATCTACCAGATGTCACAGTGTAGTGCAGAGATGTGAGTGACTGGGAGAGTGGGTCCAGTACACCCACTCCTATTATTCTGTAGTTAGATCCAGGGCCGTCCACTTCTACAGCTACAGTTCGCAGGCCAGTTAGGACTATTCATCCTCCACAGCGTTTGTCACCTACTTTGAATTATATTCTGTTGACAGATGATGGAGAACCGCAGAGCTATCAGGAAACTTTGCAAGATGAACATCCTAGTAAATGGGAGCTGGCCATGAAAGATGAGATGGATTCCTTGTTAAGGAATCAGACATGGGAGTTGACAAAACTTCCATCAGGGAAGAAGGCATTGTACAACAAGTGGGTGTACCGGGTGAAGACTGAGCATGATGGCAGTAAGAGGTACAAGGTCATACTTGTTATAAAAGGCTTTCAGCAGAAGCAGGGTATTGATTACTCTGAGATCTTTTCTCCTGTGGTAAAGATCACAACCATCAGATTAGTATTGGCTATGGTTGCTACTGAAGATCTATTTCTTGAGCAGCTAGATGTGAAGACAGCTTTTCTTCATGGAGACCTTGAAGAAGACATCTACATGCACCAACCTGAAGGGTTTGTAGTACAGGGAAAGGAAGGTTCAGTTTATAGACTGAAGAAGAGCTTGTATGGCCTAAAGCAAGCTCCTAAACAGTGGTACAAGAAATTTGACAGTTTTATGTGCAGTGCAGGATACATCAGATGTCAAGCAGATCACTGCTGCTATGTCAGGCAGTTTGACAATTCTTATATTATCTTGTTGTTGTATGTGGATGACATGCTTATTGCAGGAGCTAGTATTGATTGGATCAATAATTTGAAAAAGCAGATGTCAAAGCACTTTGCAATGAAGAGTTTGGGAGCTGCAAAGCAAATCCTTGGCATGAGAATTGTCAGAGACAGAGTCAGAGGCACGTTGAGACTCTCTTAGGCTGAGTATGTGAAAAAGGTACTCAGCAGGTTCAATATGGACAAGGCCAAACCAGGTGGCACACCCTTAGGCAGTCACTTCAAACTCAGCAAGGATCAGTTACCAAAGTCAGAAGAGGAACAAGACTACATGAGTAAGGTTCCTTATGCCTCAGCTATTGGTTCACTTATGTATGCTATGGTTTGCACTAGACCAGATATTGCCCATGCAGTGGGAGTTGTGAGTAGATACATGAGTAACCCGGAAAGATAACATTGAAAAGTAGTGAAGTGGATTTTGAGGTACCTAAAAGGCTCCTCAGAAACGTACTTGTGTTTCTCAAGAGAGGGCTTAGAGGTGTAGGGCTATGTTGATGTTGATTTAGCTGGAGATGTTGATAGTAGAAAAAATGGTTTGTTTACACCCTGGGTGGTACTACAGTTTCATGGGATTCTAATCTACAGGAGACAGTTTCTTTGTTGACGACAGAAGCTGAGTACATTACAGTTTCAGAAGCTGCAAATGAGATGATTTGGCTACAGGGCTTCTTGGAGGAATTGGGTAAAAAGAATCAGAAGGGCACTCTCTATAGTGACAGTCAGAGTGCCATATTCCTTGCCAAGAACCCAGCGTTTCATTCCAGGACTAAGCACATTCAGATTAGGTATCACCTTATACGGTCATTGTTGGATGACGGACAGTTGTTGCTTGAGAAAATTTGTGGAAGTAAGAACCCACCTGATATGTTGACAAAGGGTGTTACACTTGAGAAACTGAAGTTGTGCCCAACTTCAGTTGGTCTTCTAGCATTAAGACAAGGGCAGTGAGTTGTAGAGGTGGAGGATATCATGTTTGAGGCAGAGGGCGATACTAGGGGTGTACCAGTCTCCAGGTGGGAGAATTGTTGAGTATTGTGGAAACCGGTCAACCGCTCGAACGGAGTCTCTAGCCTCTCGAACGGAGTCTCTAGCCGCTCAAGCAAAGTCAGGCAGAGTAGTCTGCTCGAACACCGCTCAACAGACAGCTCGAGCGAAGTCAGGCAGAATGGTCCGCTCAAAGATCCGCTCGACTCACAGCTATTGCGAGAAACAGGTTCGCTTGACACGCTCTTGACACGCCACTCGAGCGAACATCGCTAATTCTGAAAATATAAATGTGTTTTGTTCTGACTTGTGGCCGTACTGTGTGTGAATAGTAGTCGCCCAAACTATTGTATTGTGATTCCTCAAGAAATAAAATCCTCTACAGCTCTCGTAGACGTAGACAATTTGCCGAACCACGTAAATCATTGTGTCGTGTGTGATTGCTTCTTATGTGTGTTTGTTTTTACGTTATTGTCATCGTTTTTCCACAACATTAACACCACCTAATTGAGCTGCTCAGGTCTCAACAAACTTCAAGATGAAAGCCAGAAACTGAACTCCTACCGAATGAAAATTACAAAATACTTTTTGTTTGTATAGGGCCCATCAACCACAACTCACACCGTTTACTAAAGTTGGGGCAAAGTCGAATATTAACACCAACTTCAACGAAGTCAGAGGAACCCAGGCATCGAATGGAGATACCATACATAGAAAACACACCAGGAATCAACAAAACAGGAGAAGTGTACTAGGAAAAATATCTGATGCAGTGTTCAGAGCTAAATCCAGCATCCAACTAGCAACCAAAAGTATAGGCAAATTTAATCGAGCCGAAGTTTTAAGGTGGCCAGAAAGTTCTACTGAACAACAGATGTTAAGAGAGCAGGGATCTGGTCTTGATAGCACGCCGGCAAAAGGGGCATAACCTAAGACGTACTCCACAGTAACGGCATGTCTGCAAATTAAAAGGATATAGGTCAGCTATTTGAATATTAACTAATTAAGCTCCAAAAAAGATCCAAGCAAAATGCCCAACTGCATTACCTGATGTCCACAACCAAAGACCATGTACACTGGATTGGCATTGCAAATGATACAATCCTGTCAGGTAACGAAAAACGAGAAGTTTAAAATCCTAAGACTGACTTGAGATCAAGGATTTAAAATAGTACTCTTAGTGACATTGCCATCACTATTTCAAGACCGATCACTTGCATCGTGACATGATTATCAGAGGCAGATGGCCAATTCCAGAAGTAGGGTGTGCATTACACAGTTAACAAAAGTACAACATGGGAGGGCCAAGCCACCAACCGTATGATCTACATTGGAAGAGGGTGCACTCAGAATCAAGTTGCACCAAAGCAAATATTCTTGGGTGCCGAAAGAAGCTGTAGTATACGTAGGTGGGGGAAGAGGAACCCTGTGAATAGCCATCCCTCTACTAACACTGGTTGAACAGTTGAAAATAAGCATATCATCAAATTGAAAATGATTTCTGTTAATAGTTGCAATAGAAAAATTATGACGACCCTAAAATAGAGAAGTCATGTATTTTTACCCCAATAAATTAAGCTCTTTGATTTGTTTATACTGAGATGGTAGTTTAATCAAGCCTGCAAGAGAACATTCTGCTTCTTTTTGGGGTTGGTCCATATTCTTTGACATTATCTCCGTAAAATTCACAAACTACAAAAACCAAAACAATGCACTACTTGTCAATCAAACATTGACCAAAAATATGAAGAAAATTATATGAGCTTTAAATAGAGCAAAATAATATCCAAAAGTGTCAGGAGTATTTGCCTGGAAGTTATCAAAGACGCAATCAGGGATGCTATCAATAAATTCTCTCATGCTATCCCATGGCCCATCTCCAACCCCAACTAGAATAATTGACAAAGGATACTCACTGCAAGTTGTAAAGAACATTAAATAAGTGGCTTGAAGCAGAGTGTATGATCATAAACAGGACCAAGGCATTACCTCGCTTTTACTATTGCATCAAAAGTTTTCCCCTCGTGTAGTGTGTCTGACTGCAAAACTTTCCAATCAGAAACTGGAGATTTTGTAGCTGTAAGTAATACAATACTAATACAGACCTTTCTGTCTTAAACTTGAACTTGTAATCTTTTTATCCTTGGTATCTGTTAGCTCTAACTTCCTCTAAGACAAAAGTTATTGATCCATTGATATGTTATTCGACTCAAGGATTCTTCTTCAACTGCTAATCCTTTCATCAATGGTAACTACTACTAGAGCCATAGGGCGTCTGCAGCATATATGTATGAGTGGAGAATATTTTTATTTTTATTTCTTTGATGAGTAAATGGGTGGAGAATCTGTATGATTAGCCCTCAACAAACATATCTGCAATTCTTGGTGCCCAAGGACCTCTGCAGTTTCTAGTCTTACCATACTCTCCCAATTTTATACAACTTAAGTTATTCACAATACAATGCAAACTTAACAATCTCTTTAAGTATGGAATTCATGCCATAATTATGCTGTTTAATACAGAGGTTTTTTCTAATGGATACACTCATATTGACAATTTGTAGATGTTTATTTCTGTAGTTCTTTGGGCCAGATGTCGGTAAGTACTGAAAAATATCAGAATTAAAAAAAAAAACTTCTTAATTTCTTGAAATATTGCCCTTTCACTATTTAAAACCAAAACCTAGGAGCTACAGATATTACAGAATCATTTTGGTTTGTAAATTGTGCACAGCTAGATCAGGATTCTTGTAAATAGGGGATGAAGTAAAGACCAGAGACAAAGTACCTTTCCATCAGCTATTATCAGTAACACATGATACAGGCCACCACTTTTCTCAATGACAGTGATGGCCATTTCAATGACGGGCAAATGATGTAGGCCCTGTCCAGGAAAGGGATACAAAGTACCATAAGCAACGGAAGAAGAACAGAGAAAATAATAACAGAGATTCAAACCTGCAGGCTGTACATAAGGTACCAATTCTCTATATCGTCTCAATACTTCTTCATATCCACTACATAACTTCTCATCTGGATAGAAACTGAAAACTTCTTGGTAACGTGTTGTTGCTGTCAATGGAATTGCATATAACCTTAGCTATCTACAGGACAAATTTCAGACAAAAAAAGAAAAAGAAAGAAAGAAAGAATGTAACACCAATACAGAAGAAATACCATCCCCAAATCCAAAACAGCGAATCAATTTGTTCTCATTAAAGGAAGCCCATGCTTTCCCAATAATAGACATCGCCTGTTCATAGGGATTTTGTTCAATTCCAATATGATGCAAACTTCTCCGGTTGAATGACTCAGTGCCTAATACAAAAGCAAGCATATTGCACTCAATTTTGAAAGAAAGTATATATGCACCAAGATGAGACCATACCTGTCCACTCATTTCTCTTTGTGAAGTCAATACCAACAATAAGATTGGAAGACTCCAGGCCAGTATGTGCCAATGCTTCAAGAACCTGAGGTCAGTAGGGTATCTCAGAATGTCATAGGATTACAGTAATTAAGATCAACATTACATCACACCCAGTCACAGGCATCACTGAGAACAGTTATGAAAATCCATGTTTTCTTCAAAGATAAAGATACCAAGATCAGCTACATATAGACAATTGTAACGCGCCAGTTGCATTTTCAATTAGAGCATACACCAGGACTTGAAAATGAATTGAGACGCAATAAATATAAAGTAAATGCATTTTTCTTCCTCTCAGTGAACTGAGGTGCTTAACAAGGTTTTTCATACATACAGAGAAACAGATGCATGTCTTCTCTGTATGAGTTTATAGCATAACAAACAGGAAAAGTGAATTTATACAATATATTATCCCATGTTCCTGCCTGTGGTTGATCATGACCAGAACATGTCAAACACCACCACATCTCCTCCAGAAGATCACTCATAACACAGATCAGATTTTTAGCACTCATCTAACAACAGAATGCAGAGTCAAATGCCTCACAAAGGCACTATCTCATGTCTTGTCGACAACAGAAAGATACCAACTAATCACTAAGCACAGAGGCATACGAGTCTTATGAGAATGCCAGGTACATTTTGGTATAGATCTTATAATGTCATGTTGTGATAGATCGGAAATAACATCAGTTCGGTAAGATTAAGCATTTCCCACTTAACACACTCCCAACTCATTAACATATGCCATGGTAGTAAAGTATTGAGCATTTTACACTGAACGCACTCCAAACTCATCAAAGTATGCCATGGTGATGATGTCTGGACTATAATAATTTTAAGCGTCTCAAACATTATTACGGTGTAGACAACATTGAACATCTTTTAACTAAAAAGTGGAAAGGCCAACAAGATCAAATCTCCAACCACTTCAAAATGCAAGCCACAGTGTTTTTCAGGCTGAGGCCAGCATTGAAGGTTGAAGCCGTTTCCAAAAGCAAGCTAAGACATTAAAGACCTAAACGATGCTTAGGTGTTTGGAAATCCATCTCTATTTTATTTAGCTTTACAAGTCTATATACAATAGTTACAAGGATGAGTTTGCTATATCAGTATTCTAGATTTGAAACCCGAAAGAATAAAGATAACTACGTAGTAGCATTACCGTCATCTCCTGGTTTGATCTTGATTCAAATTTTAAGCTGATTTAATTTCCTTGTTTTCAATAGATTACGTATCATCAGTAGACTTCAACAGACTGGCTACATCTTGTCATTCTCCAATTACACCAGTTCATTCACTTAGAAACCAAAATACTGCATTACCTCTTCCCGGGTGTTATGACAGACGGCTATGTTTGAATCCTCCACATATAACCTCCTTCTTGGCTCCGAGGCCCCACTACCAACATATATTGGAGGTGCAGGGGCAAAATGCTGCCTTGGCTCAAAGTCCTGGCTTGGTGAAACAGCTGAAACATGCCGTGAACAACAGGCCCCACCCATCAGCTCTATCCTGCAGATAACATAGAGCATTTGAAGCAAATTTAGAATTCTTTTTGGCCAAACTTGTAGCCCATTAATACCACTTGATTAAAAAAAAAAAAAAACTAAATGTAGGTTTACTCTTTTGGGTAACAAATGGGGTTAAATGAAAAATGTTCCTAGTATCAAACCATGTCAAAATTATGTCATGAACTTTTTTGAAGAGGAAGACCAATTCAATTAGCATTCTGTAAGACCCAAAAAGAAATTATATCGTAGAGTACCCCTTCTAACATAGAGAGCTGAAACTGAAGGCAATTTTTATTCCCTAAAATAAGAATGTACTCCGTGATGCTAAACCAATAATACGTAGTTTTATATGTCTTCTGTTCTTTGATCTCAATCCCAAACCATAATCTACAATCCAAAAGTACACAAAATTCTAAAGTTTCCCACTTTCGTTCAGAAAATCATATGTAGCTCAGAAACTTCTGTAGCTAAAGAGAGAATAACAGAACCCCAAGATTCTCCCAAATCCAACACTATCTGTGAAGAAAAAGAGCGTGGAGAGAGAATCTCACACACTGACACTGGTGTTTGGTGATTTGGCCCGAAATAAAACGGGTCCAAACAAGAATGTTCAACCGGATGGAGGTACCGGACCGAAACGAAGATGATCCGGGAAGATAACTGACGTATCGGCTGCCTAAATTATTAGAGATGCGCAGAGAGAGAGAGAGAATAGCCATGGATATTCTGGGCACCTAGTAAACTTGGATAAGGGAGTAATATCTCCATCCACCCAACAGGATCATATCAGGAATGCTCTGTTGCAAATCAGAGGCATACCAGAAACAAGAAAAGGGATTAACAGAAATAATGGAAGCCTATGGTGGAAGAAATGAAAAACAAAAGGGAACTCGAGAACCATCTTCGATGCATCGGGCATATTTAGTCGCTTAGACGAGGAAGAGAAGCTGCAGGTTAATGCACTATTGATGACAGCTCTGATGGCCGCCGCTTAACAGGTGCCTTCTGTGTTTAACTCGGAAACAACCTTGTTTCATGCACACAATAGCAAACACGGCAGCTGAACTTCACTGTCTTACATCTCTCCTCAGCGAGCTCTGCTTCCTAGTTACCTCTGCTCCTATACTTTGGTGCGGCAAGGTCATAAGCAAGAGCAGCCTCACCAAACATATCGAAATCGACTTCCATTTGGTTTTGGACTGGGTTGCTCAAGCCGCTCAACAAAAGCATCCGTCAAATTTTTATCCAGCAAATACCAAATGTCGGACATTCTCACACAGCCACTGTCTCGTGCTCGTTTCAGTCTCCTCAGCAACAACGTTTAACGTCTGCTAACTCCCGCTAATTTAAAGGCCGACGGGGCGTATTGATGATCAGTCGTCTCCTGAGTCTTCGGCAAAAAACCCAAGTTACAGATCAGACAAAGAGATATCACTCATTACTCTGTAGTTTTCAAGTGATGAAGGAAACACACTAGAGTTCCAATTTGTGGCGGTCACGGAACACGCACGTCTATATATACCTAATACGGACTAGTGTTACATAACACAGAATGCAGGATTGTCTACTGAGTAATGTTACATAATACAGAATACAGAGAAAAATAGGGGGAAAGAAAATAGCGATCTGTCTTAAAAGGTTATAATTTAAGAGTAGAAATGGTGGTCATGCATGCAATCAATCCACCAAATAAGAAGGGGCGTGCTACTACACAAATTCAGACAACCAAAAACAACATCGCATGGAAATCTGATCACCCGATTTTGAGGAGTGCTACGTGCAGTCCCCATTCTGGGACTGCTTTGCAGTCCTACACACGTGCGCACGTGTATTTCAGTTAAATGACCAAATAGCCACTGCCTTTGGTCTTCAACCTCGAGAAATCAGAAAACTTTCCACTGCCTCTGGTCTTCAGCGAAGAGAAATCAGAATACTCACTTGGTTGTGCCCATCGACTGCCCATAGACGCCCTCCCCATCAGAGACCTCCCCATCGACGCCCATCGGCGACCTCCTCCTCCACTGCACATCGACAACGTCCTCATCCACTGCCCATCGACGTCCTCTCATCCACAGTTTGGCTCTCTGTTTTTCTGGGTTGTGCTTTACTTGGTTTGGCTTTTTGTTTTTCCACTTCCCCTTTATTTTTCATTGCATTCGTTTGCCGGTTGTGGGGCCTGACAAGCTCCTCCAGTATTTAGGCTTATTGGATAAATCTGTGAGGGGCAATTCCTATACGTAAGGTAGATTTTTTGTAAAGGTTTTTTTTTTTTTTTTTTTTAATGGGCAAGGTAACTTCATTGCATACAAGAGAAAAAAACTATTAATTCGGTTAGAAAGAGAAGGGTTCTTGGTTATGCTTGGTGTGGGTGGTGTACAAATGAGGTAAACGGCTGGAATGGGTGTGGGGTTATGTTAAAGTATCAGGAAAGGATATGGAATTTTCTCCACTGCCCATCGACTTGAGGTGGGTGGTCGCTCTGGGACTAGATTTTAACACGGTTTATAGCGCTGAGGAAGGGGATGGACTATAGGGCAGACTGGGTTTGGCGATGACGAACTCGAGGGAAGGAACGACGACGTCGATGGCGATGGCTACGGCGAAGTTTATTTGAGAAGGGAACAAGTATTCGCTGAATCTCTGATAAGGCGTTCGAGTTTCATTCTCTATTTTTCACTTTAATGAAACGATCCGTTTCATTTAGATTAAAAACCAGTAGGGCGTGCAAAGAAGTCCCAGGACGGGGACTGCACAGAATTTTTCTATAACTTATAAGGCGGTGAGTACTATAAGAAGGCGGTGAGTTAAAAAAAAGAGTTTTTGCTGCGCAACTTCTTATTATTTATCTATCTTTTATCTTTTATATTTTATATTTTTTAATATTTTTTTAAAAAGAATTTTAAATTTATTTTTTTAAATATTTTAAATTTTTTATTTACTATTTATATAAAAAATATTTGATAAATAAAAATTAAAATTAAATTAAAATAAAAATTAAATATAAAATATAAATAAATAATAAGATATTGTAAAGATTTTTTTAATAAAAAAAAGCATAGTATTTTCCTAAATTATAAGGCGGTTATCTCTGGGACACTCATTTTATCCTCCGAAGCTGAACGCTACGTGGACTTTTTGTCATTTTCTCCTCCGAAGCTGAACCACTCGTCTATACTCTCCTTTATCTCTTCTACCAATGTGCCTGCATCTGCTTTCTGTCAGAAGGCACAGATTTTTCTTAGATTTTTACACTGGGACTGACATAGGATAGGTTTGGAGTAAAAATAAGATAAGATTTCTCATTTTTATTTTATCTTATTATTATATTTTTTTAAATTTTTATATAAAATATAATAAATAATTTAACTTTTTCAAATCTCAATATAATTTTTTTAAATTTCAATTCAATTTTTTCAAATTTTAAAATTAAAAAATAATATTTTAAATTTTAAAATAAAACACAAAATTTTCATCTCACTCTCCAAATCTATCCTAAGCAATTTCATTATTCAAAAATCTCCGTAACCTTTTATTATTTATTCACATTTTATATTTTCTCTTTTTTTTTTAACTTTTTTTTAATTTTTTTTATCAAATATTTTTTATATGAATAATGAATAAAAAAATTTAAAATATTTTTAAAAAAATAAATTCAAAAAAAAAATTAAAAATATTAAAAAATATTAAAAAATATAAAATATAAAGTATAAATAAATAATAAAAAATTATGTTGCAAAACTCTTCCTTTATTATATAAAAATATTGGACGACACCTGCAGCCTTCTCTTTTTCAATGGATATATCAGCTTCTTTATTTTCACCTGTCCAAGAGTATAGCCCACACTTTCGTACATAGCCAGAGCCAAACAAGCAATAACAAGCTTCGTGAAGGTCAAGTACTCGATCCCTGCTAGAAAAAAAGAAATAGTCTCTCCTTCAGCTTCTACATGTTTTCAACAGTCACTTAAAATTTAAATTAAAAAAAAAAAAACAAAAGACGAAAGAAAATATCTATTGAGGTTTAGGAAGACAACAACATGCTACTAGTAGTTAAACAAATATACAAATCAGCTTAATAGAATTGGAAGAAAGTGGTTTTTGAATTTATTACGTTTTTGGTCATTAAACTCTATAAATATCCAAACTTCTCTTTAATATTTTTGGGTTTCTAGGTACTTTTTATTTTCCTAAATTTTTCCTTTTTGTTTGGTTTTATAGCTGGATTGTATCCTCTTACGTTTTTACTCCTCTAATTTTGGTATAGTCTCTTGAATCCAATTACTTTATACACGTTGTTCATATTTGAACAAATGAATTTGGGTCTTCAGCATAATTGTAAGGTAAATGAATTGCTGTTGGGATTTATATCATCTTTTACTGTCTTTTTTCTTGTACACTGCAAATAATATGTATTCATAAAAATCATAGCAAAAATTGTTGATAGTACTAACTGTAAAGATTTGGTAGCCCCTTTGCATACTGCCCTAGGTCCCAATCTATTTATAGTTCTAATATGTTGGTTTGGCCACACATTCTTTATTTATTCATTGTGTTTGTGTAACAAAAATTAGGCGCATGGATATTATTTATTTTGTTTTTTATTTTTTATTTAGTTATTTTAATAATTGGTTTAGAACTTAATCAAATTGACTATAGATTGTGTGAAGTTGTAAAACTAACATATATCTTTCTTCTTGCCGGAAAAATAAATGGAAATAAACGTTGGAAATTTTACAAATCGATGACAATAGTTTTGACACATGAAGGGAATGAAAATGGAAATGTACATGGATCTCAAAGTATCAAATGACGGATTGACTTTTTCATCGGAAGAAGAAAAAAGAAAACGGGGTGAAGTGGATTGTGCATTTATCATTTATGACACCTATTGGATATATGTGAGTGTGGTGGACTAGCAAGGGTAATTGATCGTAATAGATGAAAAATAGGTTTCTTTTTTTTGTCAGATTGTAATTGTGTTAATGTACCTCTCATGAATTGTTGTAACAAGGCTGCATTCATTTTTGGAGTCATCCTTTGGCTTAAATCTTGTAAAGAAACATCAATCTGGTTAGGTTGTGTCGAATGAAAAAGGGACTAATAAAACTGTGTAAAGGCACTGTCTATTTCAGATGAGGTATTATGCAATAGTCCATGTTCATCTTCCACCTGCAGAATCTTGTTTCTCTTTTCTCTTTGACTTGACATAGATGGAAAAACTTAGTGTTTCTATCTCCATGCTGTAACCAATGGACTTTAACCCTCTATTTCCACTTCAGATGAAGGCTTTCCTGAATCTTGCTTATGCCCCTTTGTAGTTGTTGTACCTCCTCAATAGATGTTGCTGTCAAATTATTCTGTAGAACTTGTAATCTTTGAGTCTTCTCTTGCAGTGCTTTGTCAGATACTGGACCTTTTTAAGGATCTCATGCATGAGCCAAGCTTCTGTGAAAGGGAGTTAAGACAGCCATAAGAGTCCCCTACTTGCCTCCAAGAATTTTCGATAACCTCACCACAATCCTCATAAGAAGACCAACTAGCTTCAAATTTGCACAACTTCTTGTTAGGGTCTGAGTGACTATGTTGTTGTACTACAGAAAGTAGAATAGGACAGTAATCAGAAGCAACAACAGGTTCTGGGTTGGGATTATCAGCAATCCAGCAATTGATGTGTCTATGTGAGAAGCTATGAACTTCTAACTCTATGTCATCCTTCCATAAAACAGCAAGACCACCCCCACGTCCAATGCCATCCACAGTAGACAAGTTTTGAAATTCCAAACCATACTTCAACTTCCCTAACTTTGTTTTATGAATTCTAGTCTCCATAAGAAATAAAATACTAGGCTTATTATTCTTAACCATAAGGTTAAGATCATGAACTGTTCAAGGGTTGCCAACCCTCAACAGTTCCAACTTAAAATCCTCATTTCTCCCGATGGGACTGTCTTCCAACCTCTGCCGATAAAATCAAAGATTTATGTTGCCTAGTTGACTTCATCTTGTGATTACTAGTCGATTTACCCATAAGCAAGAACTTCCTCTTTCGATTGGCAATATTAAAATCAAAAGGGTGTTCTCATTAAGTTCAGCAGACACTCGTGCGTATTTGAGAGCTTATGAAATGTATTTGCCAAGTTTTAATTGAATCAGTGATGTGCCAGTCTTGAAAGATTGAAATTATGCAACTATATCGCTTGCTTATTGATATACCAATCTTGACATATTAATATTTGTGTTCATATATTTGTAAGAGCATTAGTATTGGTCTATGCATATGCAAAATCACCTCTTTTGCATATCCACTTTGTCATTCAAGCAAAACTCACACATTGACTTATGCATATTTGAGACAATAATAATAAAATAATTAATTTTTTACCTTCTTTTTTTTATAGACTTTGCAATTAGAGGAATAATTAAAGGAAGAGCATGCAATAATATCAACTTCATAATTATGTGCTCAAAAACAGTTTGTAATGTCAACTTAATACAATAAAAATTTCTCCAAAATTATTACAATACAAATTTCGCCAAGATCATTACAATATAAATTTCTCCAAGATCATTACAATCCAAATTCATTACAATACAAATTCCTCCAAGATCATTACAATACAACTATGCACGAGATATGACCTTATTTCTTTGTTCCTTAATTATTTCCAATTGAAGATTATCCCAAGCTGTTGTCTCCTCTAGAGTACTTATCCCAAGCCATCATAACTTGGACAAGAAGTATCTCCATTCATCAATAAGCAAAATTATAAGATTCTGTAGGCATCCTCATTCATCAGAAAGTTATATTTGAATAAACTATTCCATAATTTCTTGTAACTATGTATAAATATATATTTATTAAGGTAAAAAGAAAAAATTAGTTTTCTACAAGTTTAACCAAAAGGTAAAAAAAAACTTCAATCACCAAGAACTTGAAAAGAATTTATTGAAAGATGAAATGATCACAGATTTATGAAGATGACAGTGCCATGGGCAAACATTATAGCCCTTATTTCTGTTTTCAGTCAAACACAAAGCCGAAGACCCAAAACAAGATAAACGTCTCCTGCAGACAACTACAAATTTGTTTTCAATCTCATAGTTTTGGGGCAATAATCGAAACCAGATGCATCATCGAAACCAGATGCACGCGAGCAAGAACAGAAAATCAGAAACCAGAGTCTAGCGAGCAAGAACAGAAAAAAAAAGGAGTGCTACGCTTCAGCCTTGATTTTTAACACTCTGGCCACACTAGCCAGCGTGTATACTGTGTTGGCTTTAAGTGGAAAAAAGGAGAAACTAATAAGGGCATCTACCTCTTCTATCTTTCATAAGAGTAAAAAAAAAAGCCCTATGGAGCAGCACAAGTTTTCCTCATCTGCTCGATCTCGAAGCTGTGTTCTCCAGTGTTGCATTGCATCCTCATCACTTGCAAGTGAAGATTCAACCCACGAAAACAAATTTCTTCAAAGAAATCCAATAGACACATAAAACCCAGTCTTGAGAACACTGCAAAAGAAAAAAAAACACAGATGACTTTGTGAGCATTGCACCATCATCTTTGGAAAATAAAAACATTATCACCATGTGTGAAAAATGCATTTCACAATAACTTTTTACCCTCAATTTGAACTGTACAGTACATTATCTATTCAAAGTTTTTGCCAAAAATATCAAACCAGTACAACCATTGAAGATAATTAGGATGACAATGCAGCCAGTGTAAAAGGAGGAGAAAAGTCAAGGTTCGCATCACATATATAATTGCCTCAAGAAGGAACAAGCCATTAGGGAGAAAAACCAGGCTTCAGTAGACAAATAAATTCCAAACTCAAATCCTCAAATACCTAACTACGTACAGTGAAAAAATGAAGAAGTCGCCATCGTAACCACAAAAAATTTCAAACCCAAATCTACGCAACTATGTACAGTGAAGAAGTCGCTGTCTTCGTCGTTGATAGGTCCCAAATTTAGAGGATTAAATGCTAAAATAGATTGTCTTCTCTTCGGGTCAGAATAGTACCGCAATTTGAATGCAAATGATTGCTTGATTCTTCATTGATAACTCTGGCTGCTTAAATAAGCAAGCCACTTACAAGAAACCCGAACTTAAAGGAAAACTGATTACAAATACTTGAAAACTGACTTACAAGTAAAACAGAACATGAACGTAGAAACTAAACACACACACATACATAAAACAGAGCATCACAATGGAAATCAAAATAATCAGAAATAGAAGTAACCTAAAACTCGCAACTGCACGCGACTCAGTCCATCCAGTGTACTCTTCATTCTTCACGTGCCCATAACCTCGTCCACAACGTTCCACCTTCCTGTCTGCATGCCGCATGCAACGCGTGTTACGTCCAACCATGTTATCCCAGGTATTTGGGATTTGGCCTACGGGCCCTGGCTGACTTTCGTGGTTTATCAGTCGTTGTTGTCAAGTGATGGGTTGCGGCGATTTGAATCTCCTCGCCGTCGAGTTAAATGACCAGTAACGCTGTCGGTTCGAAGAAATCTTCGTTGAGTGAGGATTAAAAGGGTGAATCTCCACCATCCTCTTTCGCACACTTTATGTGGCATGATCCACACCGCACATCTCCAAATTTAAATATTATGTTCTGAAAGCTGATGTGAGAGAGAGAGGACGAGAGATAGAGAGTGGAGATGAGAGAGAGTTGATGAGAGAGAGACAGAGAGAGCAGGGATGAGAGAGAGACAGAAGAGAGAGAGAGAGCGAGGATGAGAGAGAGACCGACAAGAGAGAGTAGAGACGATGAGAGCAGAGATGAGAGAGAGAGAGACGATGAGAGAGAGATGAGAGAGAGAGCGGCGATGAGAGAGAGAGACCGAGATGAGAGAAAAACTGAGATGAGAGAGAGAGATCGAGATGAGAGAGAGCTGTGTTGAGAGAGAGAGAGATCGAGAGGGATGAGAGAGAGATGAGAGAGAGGACGCTATTGAGAGAGAGAGACTGAGAGGGATGAGAGAGAAAATGCTGTTGAGAGAGAGAGACTGAGAGGAATGAGAGAGATAGATGAGAGAAGACGTTGTTGAGAGAGAGAGAGACCGAGTGGGATGAGAGAGAAAATGCTGTTGAGAGAGAAAAAGACCAAGAGGGATGAGAGAGAGAGATGAGAGAGAGGACGCTGTTGAGAGAGAGACGAGACGGATTAAAAAAAGAAAAATTCTTGGGAGAAGTCACTGTTGACAGCAGCCACTTTTGCACACAATATGTGGTTTCATCCAGATCGTCCATCTCTTAAAATTAAAATTATGAGAGGAAAAATGAGAGGAGGAGAAGAAGCCACATAGTGAGTGCAAAAGTGTACACTACTATAGTGGCTTCTCTTTAGCATTATTCTTTAAAAAAAAAATGCCACGTAGAGTGTCCAAAAACACACACCGCTATGGTGGCGGATGCGTATCAAAACTCTTTTAGAAGACCTTTTTGGTCATTTTGTACTGCCAAAGTGGACTCAATGGAGGGTGTGGCCGGTGTGTTAAAAAAAAAAGAAGGCTGAAGAATAGAATTTTTGTTGAATAAATCTGGGCATCCTCCACTATTTAAAATCAGCCAACACACACTATTATAAAATGACTCAAATACCCTCTTAATAAAACTCACTTTCTTTTTCTTTCACACGTTTCAAACTCAAAACATTGAGAGAGAAGAGAGCTCCGAGATGAGAGGGAGATCTGAGATAATGAGAGAGAGACGATGAGTGAGAGAGATCTGAGATGTTGAGAGAGAGAGCTGAGACGAGGAGAGACACAGAGAGAGCGGGGATGAGAGAGAGACCGACTAGAGAGAGCAGAGATGAGAGAGAGAGCGACGATGAGAGAGAGAGACCGAGATGAGAGAGAGAGCTCGGACTGTGAGAAAGAGAGAGAGAGCGAATGAGAGGATGAGAGAGAGAAAGTCAAGGAGAGAAAGAGAGAGAGACGGTGAGGGAGGAGAGAGAGAGCTGATGAGAGAGAGAGAGCTGATGAGAGAGAGAGAGAGCGAGATGAGAGAGACGGAGATTGAGACTGAGACGAGCGGATTAGAGACCTGAGAGAGACGAACGGGTGAGAGGGATGAGATAAAAAAAAAATATATATATATATATATGGGATTGCCACTTAGGGTGTGCAAAATTGCACACCGCTACAGTAGCGGATGCCTATCATAACTCATTTTTGTTAAGAAAAACTCTATTTGCACACGGGATCCCACGTACACGGGCCTCCACGTGGACGCCAGAAACAAAAACGTTTCATTTGCAGCATGTAGAAGCAGATCTAGATAGACTCCCCTTCGTCTTCATCACAAATGCCAACGACCAAGAGCCCTCAACTGATAAACTCCCCTTCGTCTTATCTTCTTCATCTGCCAAGGAAGACGAACACAGGTTTGATTCTTCTCATGTTCTTCTTCTCAGATTCGGTGATTTTGGGTCTTCTTATTTTGGAAGTCAACTCAACGACACACATTCAGACTGGGCAAAAACTTAAGCTTGGAAGTTTAAGCTAGTTTGAATATACGAACATTAACGACAGATTTTGGGCAAAAACAACGACACCAAAATCAAATTTTGGGTCTTCTTCTTACGCAAGGTGATTCTATCGTTGATTTTGGGTCTTCCATCCACTGGGCATAAGTTTCAAACAAGAATAGGAAAAAAAAAGAAGACCGATTTTGGCTCTGGGATGTGTTTAGTTTTCTGAAATTGCAGTAGTTTTTTTTTTTAAGAAGAAGAAGAAGTGTTGTTTCTCAGACCGATTTTGGCTCTGGGATGGGTTTGATTTTCTGAAATCACAGTATTTTTCTTTTTTAAAGAAGAAGAAGAAGAAGAAGAAGTGTTTCTCAAACCCATTTTGGCTCTGGGATGAGTGAAATCACCATAGTTTTTTTTTTTTAATAATAATATCGGCTGCAGCAGATTCCGCAACAGGTACCCAACGCTGGGTACCTGTAGCAGAGCTGTTTTGTTAAAAAATAAAGAAGGAAGAAATACGTGATAAAAAAATAGAGAGAGAATCATATTCATATTTTGCAGTTCTCAAATAGGGAGAACTCACCCTCTTTTGTTTACAAAAAAAACTTCTAAATTCATTTTATTTAATTATTATAATTTTTTAAAATTTTAATACAAAATAAAATAAACAATTCAACTTTTTCAAATCTTAAAACAAAAATAACATTAAAAAATATATTGTAATAATATTTTATTCAACCTTTTAATTTTAATCTCAATTCATCTCACTTACGAAAACAAACGGGACATTAACAAACTCGGTGTCGTCAAACAAGAGAACTACGTGCAGGAAAGGAAACTGAAAGCTCTTCACCACCTTCTCCAGATCTGAACACGATATTTGGTTTATTACCAGTGATTCGTAATCATCGATTATAAGGATGTTGTTTGGACTCATATCTTTGTGCATGACCTTGTTTTTGTGCAGATATTGTAAGCCTTGGACAACTTCCATAGTCATTTTCACACTTTTGTCCCAGCTACTGGGTTTGTGTGTTCTGTGGGCAGTGAAAAAAATGGCTAATTCATTTTTGTGCTTAATTTACTAATGGAATTGGCAATGGGCTACACATATTTTTTCTGTAGGTTCAAATCAGGGATTGGTTAAATACTAAGGGCAGGTTTTCCTTTAAGAAGAAATGCAGGAGCAAGACTTTCAACCACTGCGATATATCAAATTCAGAGAGCCTTTTCTTTTTGTTCTTTTGTCAGAGAAAACTTTCATGAAGCAGTCAAAATAAATTATATTCCAAGTATAGCGCAATGTTCAAAGTAGAAATTTTCTGTTGATACTCTGTTTGGCTGTCGAGAAAACTCCGGAAAAAACTAAAAACTAGTTCCAAGTTCCAATTGGTACACTCTTACGATTTCCGGCTTCGAGAAACTCAGGAAAAAAGTGAGCTGAATTTATATGTAACATAAACATGGTATCAAAACTCTCATCAATGAACACCTAGACCGGTAGGAAAAAAAATGAAATCTAAAACAAGAAGAAAACAGATAGCAAGTCTCTCACGAAATAGATGAATCATTTTCAAAATCAAAAGGGATTCGGATATTACGAAAAAAGGCAAGAGAAATGTTGAGCTCCTAAACACTCTGTTTCATTAAACCAACGTAGGCATCCACGTCTAGTTCATGCGCGGCGGCTGCATTCATCCAGTTCGTGCACGGCGACTGCAGTCACATGACTGTAAATAGACTTTTTCATAGTTTTCATAGTTTTTATTGTACTTTTCCCCTAAATATATATAACTAAGTATGGGAAATATGATATACATATCTTGATAATCTAGCTTAACCTATGATATAAGATAAGCTATAAATAAACTAGTAACATAATTAAATTTATAAAATACGGGAGGCATATATTACATGACTTAAAACAACATATAATATGTATATTATGAATTTGAATGAGTTGAGTCAAGTTTATAAGAGTTTTATTCGCGAGTCGAAATTGAGTTGGCAGATCGAGATTATATGATTTTGGCTCTTTTGATTTTCGAACCAATATTCGAAAGAAAGTTTTGGGCATATATATATTTGACTGTATCTAGTACCTTTTTGTTTTTTAATATATTTGATAACCAAAGGTCTAAAAAATGGGCCCGATTTGGTTGTTTGACTATACTGAAATCAACTCAATTCAATCTAATTTTAAATTGAGTCTAACATCCAAACACCCAACTCTCAAATCACTAAATTTATCTCAACTCAAAACCTCTTTATATGTGAGATCCATAATTTTTTTCAACTCAACACCTCTTTACATGCGAGATCCACAATCTTTTTTAAATTCTTATAAATATATCTAAACTCATTTTAACATCTAAATACATCTAAACTCATCTTAAGTGGACTCCACAAAATTTTACTCTATCATCTTAACTCACTACTATTCATAACTAACTCAACTCATCTCAACTCAGCTCAACATCCAAAAACAGCCTTAAAAATGTTTTGTGCAACTTGTGTTAAAACAGAAGCCGCCCCATCTTGTTCCTTTTCTGTTTTTCTTCCCTTTTGGTATGTCTCCCTTCTTCAAAGGGCAAAAGACCACCAACCAAAAGGTATACGAACAAGGCCGCTTACCGACTTCAGTGGAAATGTTCTAAAAGATGGATATGAATCTTGAGATTCATTGTATAATATCGAGAGGATGCACACAAAAGAAGTGTTTGCAGAGAAAAGATGCTTCAGAAATTTGGGAATGCTTACAGTAGTATAGGAAGAACGTGATAGTCAGAGTGTAACAACAGTAAGAGTGCCATTCTTCCAATGATATTATGTATGTGTTTTAGCACATCAACATGTTTAATCTCTATTCTAGCAAACAGCAATTAATGGTCACACAAATAAGAGCCACAATCTATACTTTATCATTCGGTTTTTGCACTGCCACAATATAATATTTGAAAGATACAAAACATATTTCAGGTTGTCAAGTTATTTGTTATCTCACTAATATTTACAGATTTTTCATCTTATCTCGTCTGTATAACCAATAAGACGATAGTTATCCTATTTTTCGTTCATTTCGAGCTGGAATATTATTTTTCCCCTTTATATTTTAAAAAAGTCTTGAACATTGAAGTCCTACATTAATTATTCCATGGGTAACTGTATTCCTGCCTTCCTTATTTATAATTAAGGTGACTAGGTAAAAGCAAAGTGGACCATTCTTTTATTGGACTACAAAATATTTAAACAACATCAAAGATGTAGTATTGCCTAGGTAATTTTAAAAAGTCAGTGGCTTAGCCACCAGGAGAAGAGGGACCTTTTTGTGCATTGTAAGCCCAACTGCTTCTTCCATATCCAGTTCTTCCCTTCTTACCCCATCGGCCATTTCCCAATCAAAACGATGCAGCAGATTTGCCAGTGCAAGTTCAATCAGCTGGGTAGCAAATTGTATTCCAGGACAACCCCTGCGGCCAGCTCCAAATGGTAACAGCTCGAAGTGTTGTCCTCTAAAATCCACTGAGCTATCCAAGAATCTCTCGGGTCTAAACTCTTTTGGATTCTTCCAATATTTTGGGTCTTCTCCTATGGATTTGGCATTGAAAAACACCCTTGTTTTTGCTGGAATATGGAACCCTTCAATCGTGCAACTCTCAGTTGTTTCCCTGGGAATAAGTAATGGGGCTGGAGGATGAAGTCTAAATCCCTCCTTTACAATTGACTTTAGGTAAATGAGTTTCTGAAGGTCGCTTTCTTCCACCTTTTGTTTTCCTTTTACAGTTTCTCTCACCTCAACTTGCACTCTTTGCATTACAGATGGGTTCCTTATCAGCTCAGACATTGTCCATACTATTGTGGCTGAAGATGTATCTGTGCCTGCAATAAACATGTCCTGTAGTGGCCATGAATGGCAAATTTCTTACCTTTTTGATAATTCCAAATTCTACCAACAGTTTATCAAGCGATTGGATAAACGAAAACAATAGGATAAAGTAAAGAAAGAAAGAGAAGCTACATACAGTGAGGACAGCCTTAATTTGGTCATTATGGAGCGGGAGTTCCTGATTTGAGTCCTTCTGAAGTCGAAGCAGTACATCAACAATATCTTCATCATTTCCAGGTTTAGAGCTTCGGTGCTCCTCAATCACTTTTTCATAAAACTCATCCAGTAGTCTAAAATTCTTTTCCAGCCTTGCTTCCTGACCATTAAACTTGTTGAGCCAACCCATCCATGGAAAGAAGTCTGCTATGTAGAATCGTCCCAATAACTCCTGTGTTTCATGAAGATTCTCAAACACTCCATTCTTGCTGTCACTTCCTCCACCATCATATTTCTTCCCAAAAGCCACGCGGCAAACGATGTTATTTGCAAGCGAAAGTGTCAATTCACTAAGATTGACAGGGCCAGAAGAAAGAGATACACAATCAAGCATATGTGCAACCTCTTCATCCCTCACAGACTGAAAAGATTGAACCCTCTTAACACTAAGTAGCTCCAAAATCACAATCTTCCTGACCTCTCTCCAGTAATCACCATAGGGAGCAAATGAAACAGAGGAGAGATTATAACTAAGTCTCTTTGCAGCGTAAAGAACTGGCCTTCCTAAAAAGACACGATCATGGGTTTTGAAGATCTCTCTTGCCATGTCTGCTGAGGAGACTATTAAAGTTGGTATCAAGCCTAGTTGCATGAACATGAGCGGTCCGTACTCAGCAGAAAGGCGCTGAAGCGATCGATGCGGCATGCCACCAAGCTGGTGAAGGTTCCCAATCAAAGGCAGCTTTCTAGGACCTGGAGGGAGCCTACTCTTTGCAGCTTGATCAGGCTTCTTCCTTTGCCTCAGCAATAATAAATACAGAAAGGGTAGAAGGAAAACAAAGAATAGCATCAAGAAAATTTGGGTGTTCATGGTGTTGTTGCTTTGAAACAATGGAAGAGGAGGCACGGCCCAGTTCTCGTTATAAATGGATTTGTATAAAGAAAGTGACGACCGACTGTACAAGATTTCCAAATTTGTAGGCAGAAACCCCCTTTTTTGTCACAAACAGTACTACTATACTCCACACACGTCTATACAATTCAATCTGAGTTTGCCAATCTCAATTCAAGAACCAGTTATAATTATTTCAACAGTGGTCTTTTTGATTTTTTTTATTTGTCAACAACTACTACAGATGAAGTGGACTTGTAGATAGGATGAGTACAGATCCTATAAAATTTTCATTAAGGTATTCCATTAATTTAATGAAATTTTTCTAAAATTTATAAAGTTAGTCGACTGTGCTAAGCGCAAAGATAGCTAATTTATTAAATAAAACTTCTATATAACTAACAGAACAATCAAGGGTATAGAGGGATCAAAGTAAAGTTATCATAACTAATTATTTAATTAATTAATGATATGATCTTTTGGTTCTATTTTCTGATTGTTTTCTTTATAAACTGTAAAAAGAAAGTATTTTTTGCAAAATATCTTTTATTTAAAACATAGTTATATAAATAGTTGTAAAAATAATTGTGCGTGTATCATTTGGATCACCCACGACTGTCATAGTTGGAAAAAACCAAAAAAAAATAAAGAAGAAGAAAAGAGAAAATTCAAAACAAAATATAAAATCAAAACAAAATCCACAACAATAAACAAAATAAAAATTAAATCCACAATACAATACACATAAAATTAAAAGAATAATGATAGAATTACTACCTTACTATTTTGTTTGTTTTATTTATTTTGTTTGTTTTTCCAGCGGACGGGAACCCCACCCCTCCTCTTTGGGGCATTAGTTCTGTCCCGAGCAGAATACAATCCCGGAAAAAGCATATCCTTACTTTTTCAAGTCGGGTTTCTAACGGATAAGCAATTCCAAATCCACACTTTTTTCAGTCTCCCGCAAGATAATGGAAGCTCTGGGACTTCCCTCTCTCAATTCTCATAACATTTCATGCTTCAATTTTCAAGTCCAAAATGTTTCCAAAAATCCGAAAAGAACACATTATTTCAGTTCCTTAGAGCTATCTTCTCTGAAACGCAGACCCTTTTGTTACAGTTCGTCAGAGCTGTCTTCGCTGAAACTCAGACCCTCATGCGGAACACACCTCTTGGTACGTAAAGATTCTAAATTTCCCAAGCCCTAATGAACGGGCTTCATTTGATTATTTGTTGGTGTTTTGCTTCTCTCTAGTTTTGGTTGAAAGAGAAAGAGAGAGTAAAAGACGATTTTTTTTCTATTTATGTCTTTTAACATTTTATTTTTATTTTGTTTAACGAATTATCAACTTGAAAAGAGAGCTTGTGGTAGCATACAATTTTGTGAAGTATGAAAGAATTTTAGGATCCATTTTCGGGGTTTCTTTTCGTTAAATTTTCATAGAAACCAATGTAGCTTCTGTGATTGACTCTTCGTTCCATAGTTCTAATGTGGGTAGTCTTTATGGCTCATTTAGCACAGGACTGCTGTTCGAATGCAAGTTGATGGAGAAGATTATGAATTGAAGCAAATGAAAGATATGGCTGCTGCCAGGAAGAGATGGGAAGCTCTGGTATATTATATCCCAAAGTAACAGACTTTCTATGTTTCGTTGGGCAAGGATAGATGAGTTAGTAAGAAATTCAAGCATTGATGTTTTTCTGATGGATGTATTTTAAGTTGCACTTTGGTTTTGAAGGATTGCAATGTCTTGTTTCAGTTGAATTGTGGCCGTTATCAGTAGCACTAAGCCACCTAAAATTGAGTTTATAGCTCCTGCTTATAATCAAAATCCCCATTAATCGAGTGATGGTTCTAACTCTATATTACATTGGCGTGAGAGGATTCCAAATTCTAATAGAAAAGAAGATTAGTGGGTGAAAGAAAATGGGACAATTTGGATAATCTATATTAAATCAGATGCCATATAACATCCCCAATATGTCTATTCTCGTCTATACTCTTTCAAAAGGCAAGCTAGTGTTACCTTTATCATATACCAACTGTTGAGATGAACAGAAAGGATGATATATATATATACACCTATATATATTATATATATAAATATGTGTTTATATTTGGTTAAGTGAACAAAAAAGATGTTAAGCAATGATTTGCAATTCTATTGGAATATAATGGTAGGTGATAAGGTGATTGCCTTGATATTCATTTTTTGAATTATTTTTCAGAAACTTAGACCATATATCTATTTAAATATATAAAAGCCGAGTTCAGTATGTCTGAGTTGGCTTTCATCCCATATTTGTCGATTAGCATTAAATATTGACCAATCAAAGTGAAATGTGGCACACCAAATTTCGAAACTATCTTAAGATCATGCGCCTCTATTATATGTACGAAGAGTTGCCTAGAATGGAACCACTGTTGAATAGAGGACAGATATATTGAACATCTCTTTAACCTCTGTAACATGTTCGAAGACCGACCTCTGCAACAGATAATAAACTATTTCGAAACTGTCTTAATATCGTGCGCCTTTATTATACGTATGAAGAGTTACCTAGATTGAAACGCCTGTTCCATATACGACATATATATTGAACATTCCTTCAACCTCTGCAACATGTTCGAAGACCAACCATCTCCTCCACCAATGGTGCGAAGTGGCCGAGAATCACCAGGTTTGCTCTGCCTGCTGTTTATTCCATTCATCATCAAAAAATTTTGGTACACAGACAGACTGAGGCAAGTTTTTTTTGCTGTTTATAAGAAGTCTACGTGTCGTCTCAGGTTATATCGAATGATTTATATGCTATGTCGAAGATTAATGTGTATTATTTGAGACCGATTCTAACAAAACCCCAATTGAAAAACAATTTTTTTTAGAAGTTTACAGAAACAGAGTGAATCCCCAATGTTCGATCATCCTCATCGATTAGGGATGGACTTACTTACATAGACTACGAGGCTGCCGTCGACTTCAACCCGGACAAGCCCACCGTGCAGCCTCCCAACCACTACCACAGACGAGCCCAGCCTGAAACGGAACCCAGTGTAACGTCCCGTGGCGCCCACCGAACCATCCCACCACTGGTAGCCCACGTTGCCGTAGGAGCTGCCCAACAAACCACCACAACCACCCTTACCCCTTTGTAGCACCCTACACGCCGAAAAACGACACCCTTAGCCTCATGGAAGGCCCCTGTTTCCTACACAAAAAACAGAGCAAGTTATGTGCTCTCAACCCCGATACATCATCGCACTTCACCGGCAACAGAGGACACCGGAAAGCAAGACTCCACGGTTGGACTGCAACCCACACCGCTTGGTCTTCGTTCTCCTCTCGGTAAGGCCATGCTGAACCTTCTCTCACGGTGCTCTCTGTTCTCTCTCTCATCACTCTCTCTCTCTCTCTCAACACCTGCTCTGCCGCCGCACTCACCACCGTTGATCTTAGCCCATCTACCTGCACCGTCGCACATTCACTTCTCTCTCCGGGATGGATATAAAGCCAGCCCATGAAATATAAATTTCAACCATCCACCTATACAGCTTTGCTAAGAAAATGCAGGTATTTTTTTTTTATTATTTAGTAAACGCTGGTAATGTTAAGGTATGTGAATCTTGATTTTCTTTTTTAGTTATTTACTTCTTTTGCTGAGAGGTCTGAGATTGCAAGCGTCCACGGAGATGGTTGATCCGTTGGGCTGATTTTGCTTGACTTAGGTTAGCATGAAAATAATAGGTTCTTTCCATCTTTCTGATGATATATTGATTGAGTTATGAATCCTAATAAGAGGAGAAGAATCTATATATTAATGTTTATAATTATTCAATTCTAATTTCAATTTCAGTCAAATTTAAACGGGAAGATAAGAGAATTATCCAGTTTTTCTCTAAGGTATATGTTGCAAATTGTATGCATGTTACAAGGTTTCTATATGTAATTCATACCACATTAGTTGGTGTTAAATTTACACGACGCCGAGCCACTAAAATATTTATTGGTAAAGTGAACTCTTTTATATATGCATATTGCTCCATTTTATATATATTTCATATACATTTTTTTAATAATTTTGGTAGTGGTTATGTATAATGAACTATTTAGAGTTACAAAATTCAGCAAAAAAACCGATCCGCGCATTGCGCGGGTTATAGGCCCGTTTATTGTAAATACATTGTTTGTTAAGAGTTTGTGAATATATATTTTTTTAATAAGTATTAGAAGATTTTATTACTAGAAAATGCAAAAACGCATAACCCAAGAACAGAAGATGCATACAAGAGGATAACCTAGTTAGAAGTAGGAAATTATACAAGAAAATTATGAAAAGTAAGCCCACTGAAATCTGCAGAGGTTACTCAAAGGAAAAAGGCATGAAAGAAACTTTTTATAATAGAAATCGTGTCATAATACTCTACGTATAATAGAATTTAACTAAAATAATAGGTTCCATGGTATACTTTAAAAATAGAGCAATCCTATGCATCATCCTACACACCACACACTAATGTGTTTTTTTTTTTTTTTTTAATTTTTTTTCAATTTTTTATTTATTTTACTCTTCTTTAAACATTTATATTTTTTTATTCATCATCCATATAATACACATTTAATAAGAGAAACAAATAAAAAAAATAAAAAAAGTTATGGTGTGTGGTGTGTAGGATGATGCAAAGATTAATTCTTAAAAATATACTCTAAAATCCATTAAGTACTTTTTATAAAAATTGTGTCTTCGGGTTCATATAAATTCCAGCCCAGCTCCTACTAAAGGAAATAACCGAATTAAAATAACTAAGACATTGTTTTTTGGTAAAACACCGCCAGCCCACTTTAAAACAATAAAACAGTTTCTGTCAACCCAAAATTAACCCACTTAAATTATTATAGTTTCTGAAATAAGCCCAACAAGTTTATTTAAAAATTAGGCCCAATACTAACTCAAAGAAGTACTAGCCGAATGGGCTTTAGGCCCAAGGCCCACTCTAATTTCAAGGATAAAAGCCCTTGGTGGAGGATTAGCCTCCTAATAAGGCTTCTGGCCGAATGGGCTTAAGGCCCATGGCCCACTTTAATATCAAAGGCATAATACACAAGTCTGAGAGACGTTTGTGAGAGGGGAGGTGTTGTGTCATACTACCGAGAGGAGGATCAGCTGCGACGACAGCTTTGGTTGGCTAGGAGTTTCCGGCGGTGCTACTGGG
Source organism: Pterocarya stenoptera (assembly GCA_003123785.1). Lineage (NCBI taxonomy): Eukaryota > Viridiplantae > Streptophyta > Magnoliopsida > Fagales > Juglandaceae > Pterocarya > Pterocarya stenoptera. The sequence goes on along the minus strand of QEOT01009286.1, from coordinate 192,349 downwards.
AGGTCCCTATGGTGGTGCGACACGAGAGAGAATGAGTGAAAGAGAGTTAGAGAGAGAACTATCTAGCCGAGAAAAACAGAGAGAAGAGGGAGAAAGATTCCGGTGTTGACTTACCGGAAGGAGTGCGAGGCGGAGGGAGGTGCCTGGTCGGCTTGTGGCTGCAGTGAGGTGATCCGACTCTTCTAGTGGTCGACAGAGGACTGAGTAGAAATCACAGTTGTTTCTAGTATCCACGGTGGAGAGAGAACGACAGAAAAGAAGCTTAGAGGCGTAGACGCACGTCGTGGAGGAAGGAGACTTACCGTCTGCGTGCTCTATAGTAGTTTCCGGCGAGGCGGCTGACTTGGTATGAAGAGTAGTGCTACGGTAGCTGTTGGGATGTGGTTTTCTCTGTTTGCCGAGGCTGCTATGGTGGCTAGTGTGTGAAAGTTTCATGGTTTTTGCCAAGGGTCTTGTGGGTTTTATAGATGAAGGGTAGGGAGCTATCATGAGTAATTTGGAGAGATTTGAATTCGACTAAATTTTGGAAAACTACTCCCACAAGGAAAGAAACACTATAAGAGGATATAAGAATTTTGAAGCGTTTGAGTTGGAAGTTAGTTTGAAATCCGGAAACTACCCAATCTGTGAGACCAAACATAAATAGTTTAACAGTAGAAAAATCCTATTCATAACAAACTACTACCTCAAAACATATCTAATAAAATAATAAAATAATAATAATTACAAAAACACACTTTTGGAGTCTGGATGTTACAAGATCTGTGTTTCTCCTTACTTTGGACATAAAACATAAAAAAAAAAAAAAAAAATTGGGAAAAGAAGAGTTGTAATGTATCTAGACCAGTCAGAAGGGAGGAGGGAGGGAGGAGTCGAAGCTCCACCTCCTCTCTGGGTGGAGAAGACTGGATTTTGTTGGATGGATTTTGGCTGGGTAGAGAGTGAAACTCTGGAAGAGAGATAGGTTTGGGGGCAAAGACAAGATGAGAATTCTCATCTCTATCTCATCTCATCATTACAACTTTTTCAAATTTTCATATAAAATATAATAAACAATTCAACTTTTTCAAATCCCAATTCAAATTTCTCAAATCCCAAAATAATAATAATATTTTAAACTTTCATCTAAAACTAAAAATTCTCATCTCATCTAAAACTGGGAAAAGTGTTTGAGAATGTTTGTGAATAGTAGTGAAAAAGTAATGAAAAAGTAATGAAAAAGTAATAATAGAATATTGAATAGTAATAAAAAGTAGGTAAAAAGTAATGAATAGTAGAAAAAGTAGATGAAAAGTAATAATAAAGTAAAGAATAGTAGTGGAAGTGTTTGAGAGTACCTGAGGTACTCTCGGTACCCAAACTAGCCACTTGTTCCAAAATTTTAAAAGTTGGCCAACCAACAAATTACATCGATTTCAGAACTAATGTGCGCATTCCATTATTCAATGGACAGTTTCAAACAATTTTTATGGAAACACCCCTTTAATAGAAATACCATAATGTTTGCTAGAGTTTCATAGTGGGAAGAATCCTCCAATATAATTTGTGTATAAATTGAGACTCTTAAGTTTTAAAGTATTGTCTTATGTTTTAATGAAGATCACTATTTACCAAGAAAAAAAAATTAATTTGTGAGTACTGAGGGTTCTAACTTGCATGCCCACTTAATTCAGCTGATGTACTTTGGCAGCTCCAAATCTTCTAAAAGTCAATGATTATGATTTTTTAGTCAAAACAGTTTCACTCCCCAGCCGGCACAACTCATTAGTGGTCCAGTCGGAAGCCCAACCCTATGTCACATATTTCAATAGATTTAAAATTTTAAAATTTTTCTAATTAATCAAATAATTATTTATTCTCTATATTGACTTGCATATAAAATATTTCGTATAAGAATTGCTTCAAAAAGTCCTGAATACGAGTTTAGTAACTATTTTAAAGATATGTTATCCATGGCAAAGGTATTGGTTATTTGTGACTGAAAGGCCCATACGTGAACTCAGACAGGCCTAGAGTTTTGATTTTCAAATTCGGCGTGCAAATGGTCAAAGAGAAATTATATATACAAATTTCAAAAACACAAATTTCATGTAAGTCTTATAAAAAAATGAATTCTAATATAGAAAAGTGTGAAAAAACTCAATTATTCTTGAAGAGACTATATTTTTACAAATATATTTTTACAAAGTAGTGAAAGTGAAATTATTTGTGAATAGTAGTAAAATTATTTGAGTTAAGATGTTTTATTGAGTTTTGAAAAATGAGAGAAAAAAATTATATACAAATATTATAAAGTTAAAATATTATTAGAATACAGTTTTTTAATATTATTTTTATTTAAAATTTGAAAAGGTTGTAAGTTTTTTATATTTTGTTTAAATGTTAGAAAAGTTATAATAAGTAGATAATTATGATTAGATATCCATTGATGATCAGGATATCTCCAGTGGGGAGGATCAACATGTCGTTTAGAAGACGGGGTCCAGGCATATTTTCCACGTTCCACTCGTGTTTGTTCCCTGTGATCACCATTCTTCCACAAAGAGCTCAGCCCTTTCAAGTATCTTCCTTCACCAGCTGCTTTATAAGCTCCCGAAGCTGCACCTCCACACACCATTACTTCCACCTTACGGAAACCGTCTCTGTGGTCTAATGGAAGAATCACCGAGGACCCGGAGTTTGGGTAGTTCCTCGACCCGGCCCCGGGAATCTGAGGGAAGGTCTTGACCACCCTATTTCTTCTAAGATTGAAAAGGATAGAATCCCGGTTTGCAAAAATGAACAGATTGCCATCAGAAGAAAGGTGAAGGAAGGGATAGAGGCTATTCCCACCTGTACTATCAGGATCATAAGTCTGGTGCAAGAAAGGAAGAGCAAAAGCTCCTTCTCCATCTGACCTTTTTGGTACAAATTCATATGTAAAGACTTTTGTTCCACCCAAGACAATGACCCTGTCATGCCCAGGGAGTCTCTGATTCGAAGCATACCAGCGCTCATTGGATAATCTTCTCCTCGATTCTTTCCAATCACATTTCCTATCCTGGCATGGCCTAAAGTATTGGATACTTCGAGAACCATGACCAAATCCACCTGTTTGTAGGAGTGTTCCATTGCTCAAGAAAGAACCAGAAGAGCCCCAGGGATAAGTGTAATGCGTTAAGAGGACTAATTTTGTTCTGGAAAATATCGTACTCAACAGTGTGAGCATAGCATGAGGAATCTTGAAAATCATTCTTGGATCGAGTGCACCTTCTCCCGTTGTAACAATGCCGGAGACGGTACCCAGTCGGGCCTGATCCTGTTTGATCAAACATCAAGACAGTGTTCTGGTGTGTCCATGCCATGTGCATTGCCACCACTCCGGTGTTGTTTAGGAGGAGCTGCCATTGGCCCTGGCCCCTTCCTAAGGACCCTACAGCCGCAGCACTAAATCCAACATCAGGGATCCATAACAAAAACGCTGCAATAAGCAAAGATTTGAAACAAAGAGAGTACTGGTGTTTTTGGTCAGCCATGCGATGGTGATCGAGGGGAATGTGAGAGAGATCACTTCGTTGAACGACGAATGTTGGGGAACAATGCTCTTTTATATACATATATATGAGCTGTGTGTTTTGGGTGAAGCCATTTAAATAAGAAATAGGTGAGAGCCCAAATCCACCAAGGCAGTCATGCACTTAGAGACATGAGTCTTCTATACTCCAGACAGTCTCTTCGTTCTAAAACATTGCGCATTTTTTAAGAAGATCAATCTTGCTGTGATACCGCGGAGAATCTTGCTGTGATAGATATAGTGGAGGTTTGTTTTAGTAGTGATGGGTTTTTGTGGAATTCATCCTGTTCGGCACTCATGCTATGAATACGAAAAACCAATATTGTAATATTAATAATTCTTGAATTTTAGCAACTGAATATTTGGATTATGGAATGGATTCACCAAACTTCTCCCCATGGGTGCAGATCATGTTTTATGCCTAAGAAGGGGGAAAATACTCCAATTTCATTAAGAAAAAGCTTTGTTGATGGATACATCAGGAAAAAAGCTCAAAACCAAGGTGCCATAAAAGACCAATGCTTAAAACTGGACAAGACAAAACACATTAGACTCTCAACCGCAAAATTGAAATGATCGACTCAATATTATAAGATGCGATTGGCAAAATTGAAAACCTATAATGCAGGCAGTGAAGTCAACAAACTTCAAGATGCAAGCCAGAAACTGAACTCCTACCGAGTGAAAATTGCAAATACTTTTTGTTTGTATGGGGCCCATCAACCACAACTCGCACCGTTTACTAAAGTTGGGGCAAAGTAGAATATTAACACCAACTTCAATGAAGTCAGAGGAACCCAGGCATCGAATGGAGATTCCATACATAGAAAACACACCAGGAATCAACAAAACAAAAGTATAAGCAAATTTAATAGAGCTGAAGTTTTAAGGTGACCAGAAAGTTCTCCTGAACAACAGATGTTAAGAGAGCAGGGATCTGGTCTTGATAGCACGCCGGCAAAAGGGGCATAACTTAAAACGTACTCCACAGTAACGGCATGTCTGCATTACCTGATGTCCACAACCAAAGACCATGTCCACTGGCTTGGCATCGCAAATGGTACAATCCTGTCAGGTAATGAAAAACAAGAAGTTTAAAATCCTAAGACTGACTTGAGATCAAGGATTTAAAATACTACTCTTAGTGACATTGCCATCACTATTTCAAGACCCTAGGATCACTTGCATCGTGACATGATTATCAGAGGCAGATGGCCAATTTCAGAAGTAGGGTGTCAATTACACAATTAACAAAGGTATAACATGGGAGGGCCAAGCCACCAACCGTATTGATCTACATTGGAAGAGGATGCACTCAGAATCAAGTTGCTCCAAAGTGAAGATTCTTGGGTGCCGAAAGAAGCTGTAGTATACGTAGGTGGGGGAAGAGGAACCCTGTGAATAGCCATCCCTCTACTAACACTGGTTGAACAGTTGAAAATAAGCATATCATCAAATTGAAAATGATTTCTGTTAATAGTTGCAATAGAAAAATTATGAAGACCCTAAAATAGAGAAGTCATGTATTTTTACCCCAATAAATTAAGCTCTATGATTTTTATACACTGAGATGGTAGTTTAATCAATCCTGCACGAGAAAATTCTGCTTCTTTTTGGGGTTGGTCCATATTCTTTGACATTATCTCTATAAAATTCACAAACTACAAAAACCAAAACAATGCACTACTTGTCAATCAAACATTGACCAAAAATATGAAGAAAATGATATGAAATTATCAAAGTCGCGAACAGGGATGCTATCAATAAATTCTCTCATGCTATCCCATGGCCCATCTCCAACCCCAACTAGAATAATTGACAAAGGATACTTACTGCAAGTTGTAAAGCACATTAAATAAGTGGCTTGAAGCAGAGTGTATGATCATAAACAGGCAATCAAGGCATTACCTCGCTTTTACTATTGCATCAAAAGTTTTCCCCACGTGTAGTGTGTCTGACTGCAAAACTTTCGAATCAGAAACTGGAGATTTTGTTGCTGTAAGTAATACAATACTAATATGGACCTTTCTGTGTTAAACTTGAACTTGTAATCTTTTTATCCTTATTATCTGTTAGCTCTAACTTCCTCTAAGACAAAAGTTATTGATCCATTGATATGTTATTCGACTCAAGGATTCTGCTTCAACTGCTAATCCTTTCATCAATGAGGGAATTCAATGGTAACTACTACAAGAGCCATAGGGTGTCTGCAGCATATATGTATGAGTGGAGAATCTTTTTATTTTTATTTCTTTGATAAGTAAATGGGTGGAGAATCTGTATGATTAGCCCTCAACAAAGATATCTACAATTCTTGGTGCCCAAGGACCTATGCAGGTTCTAGTCTTACCATACTCTCCCAATTTTATACAGCTTAAGTTATTCACAATACAAAGCAAACTTAACACAGAGGTTTCTTCTAATGGATACACTCATATTGACAATTTGTAGATGTTTATTTCTGAAGTTCTTTGGGCCAAATGTCGGTAAGTACTGAAACTTATCAGAATTAAAAGAAAAATTCTTAATTTCCTGAAATATACCCCTTTCACTATTTAAAACCAAAACCTAGGAGGTACAGATAATTACAGAATCATTTTGGTTTGTAAATTGTGCGCAGCTAGATCAGGATTCTTGTAAATAGGTGATGAAGTAAAGACCAGAGACAGAGTACCTTTCCATCAGCTATTATCAGTAACACATGATACTGGCCACCACTTTTCTCAATGACAGTGATGGCCATTTCAATAACAGGGGCAAATGATGTCGGCCCTGTCCAGGAAAGGAATACAAAGTACCATAAGCAAAGGAAGAAGAACAGAGAAAATAATAACAGAGATTCAAACCTGCAAGCTGTACATAAGGTACCAATTCTCAATATCGTCCCAATACCTCTTCATATCCATGACATAATTTCTCATCAGTATAGAAACTGAAAACGTCTCTATCACGTGTTGTTGCTTTCATAGGAATTGCATATAATCTTATTTATCTACAGGACAAATTCAGAAAAGAAAATAGAAACAATGTAACACCAATACAGAAGAAATACCATCCCCAAATCCAAAACAGTAAATCAAGTTGTCCTCATTAACGGAAGCCAATGCTTTTCCAATATTAGACATCGCCTGTTCAAAGGGATTTTGTTCATCTCCAATATGATGCAAACTTTTCCGGTTGAATGACTCAGTGCCTAATACAAAAGCAAGTATATTTCACTCAACTTTGAAAGAAAGTATATATGCACCAATATGAGACCATACCTGTCCACTCATTGCTCTTTGTGAAGTCAATACCAACAATAAGATTGGAAGACTCCAGGCCATCATGTGCCAATCCTTCAAGAACCTGAGGTCAGTAGGGTATCTCAGAATGTCATAGGATTACAGTAATTAAGATCAACATTACGTCACACCCAGTCATAGGCATCACTGAGAACAGTTATCTGAAAATCCATGTTTTCTTCAAAGATAGAGAAACCAAGATCAGCTACATATAGACAATTGTAACGTGCCAGTTGCATTTCCAATTAGAGCATACACCAGGACTTGAAAATGAATTGAGACGCAATAAGAATAAAGCAAATGCCTTTTTCTTCCTCTCAGTGAACTGAGGTGCTTAACAAGGTTTTTCATACATACAGAGAAACAGATGCATGTCTGCTTGCGTTTATAACATAACAAACAGGAAAAGTGAATTTATACAATATATTATCCCATGTTCCTGCCTGTGGTTGATCATGACCAGAACATGTCAAACACCACCACAGCTCATCCAGAAGATCACTCATAACACAGATCAGATTTTTAGCACTCATCTAACAACAGAATGCAGAGTCAAATGCCTCACAAAGACACTATCTCATGTCTTGTCATCAACAGAAAGACACCAACTAATCACTTAGCACAGAGGCATACGAGTCTTATGAGAATGCCAGGTACATTTTGGTATAGATCTTATAATGTCATGTTGTGATAGATAGGAAATAACATCAGTTCGGTAAGATTAAGCATTTCCCACTTAACACACTCCCAACTCATTAACATATGCCATGGCAGTATAGTATTGAGCATTTCACACTTAACGCACTCCAAACTCATCAAAGTATGCCATGGTAATGTTGTCTGGACTATAATAATTTTCAGCGTCTCAAATATTATTATGGTGTAGAAAACATTGAACATCTTTTAACTAAAAAGTGGAAAGGCCAACATGGTCAAATCTCCAACCACTTCAAAATGCAAGCCACAGTGTTTTTCAGGCTGAGGCCAGCATTGAAGGTTGAAGCCATTTCCAAAAGCAAGCAAAGACATTAAAGACCTAAATGATGCTTAGGTGTTTGGAAAACCAGCTCTATTTTATTTAGCTGTACAAGTCTATATACAATAGTTACGAGGATGAGTTTTCTATACATCAGTATTCTATATTTGAAACCCGAAAGAATAAAGATAACTACGTAGTAGCATTACCGTTATCTCCTGGTTTGATCTTGATTTAAATTTTAAGCTATATAATTTTAAGCTATATATTCCTTTGTCTGGACATCTTGTCATTCTCCAATTACACCAGTTCATTCACTTAGAAACCGAAAATACTGCATTACCTCTTCCAGTCTGTTATGACAGACGGCTATGTTTGAATCCTCGACATATAACCTCCTCCTTGGCCCGGAGGCCCCCACTAGCAACATATATTGGAGGTGCAGGGGCAAAATCCTGCCTTGGCTCAAAGTCCTGGCTTGGTGAAACAGCTGTAACATGCCGTGAACAACAGGCCCCACCCATCAGCTCTATCCTGCAGATAACATAGAGCATTTGAAGCAAATTTAGAATTCTTTTTGGCGAAACTCGACGCCCATTAATACCACTTGATTAAAAGAAAAGAAAAAAAACTAAATGTAGGTTTGCTCATTTGGGGAACAAATGGGGTTAAATGAAAAATGTTCCTAGTATCAAACCATGTCAAAATTATGGCATGAACTTTTTTGAAGAGGAAGACCAATTCAATTAGCATTCTGTAAGACCCGAAAAGAAATTATATCGTAGAGTACACCTTCTAACATAGAGAGCTGAAACTGAAGGCAATTTTTATTCCCTAAAATAAGAAATGTACTCCTTGATGCGAACCCAATAATACGTAGTTTTCTATGTCTTCTGTTCTTTGGTCTCAATCCCAAAGTTCAAACTTTAATCTACAATCCAAAAGTACACAAAATTCTAAAGTTTCCCACTTTCGTTCAGAAAATCATATGTAGCTCAGAAACTTATGTAGCTAAAGAGAGAATAAGAGAACCCCAATATTCTCCCAAATCCAACACTATCTGTGAAGAAAAAGAGCGTGGAGAGAGAATCACACACGCTGACACTGGTGTTTGAGTGATTCGGCCCGAAATAAATGTTGGGAATTTGGTCCTACCAAATTTACCCCCCAGGATCCACACTATGCAGGAATATCAAGAAAAATAGAGAAATAATAACAACACAAGAATTTACCTGGAAACTCCCAAAACAGGAGGAAAAACCAGCAGACCCAGAGAAGAAAATACACTATGTAAAAAATTATTACAATCATACAATTTTTCTCCTCACTCCAAATGACACCCACAAAGCTTCCCCACTAGCAAAACTTTAACTCTTACTTCTTTCCCTTTTACAAAAGGACCAATAGAAGATTTTTACTAGAGTCACAAATTACTAATAAGCTTATGACTTGGTGTGTATTAACTTAAGAGGCTAAGCCCACTTATTTATAGGCCTTGAGGCTTCCTCACTCCTCTTCTCCCATCGATGTGGGATTCCAAAAGGAGCAAAAAGTCAACAATCTCCACCTTGCGACTTTGACTGATCCCACAGCCACGCTCCACCGCACTGAAGATCTTCATAACTTACGTTATCATGCTCCACCATAAAAGCATACCCACTCAGAATAAACCAATTCCAAGCTTTTCACTTCGGCCCATGTCGAAAATAACCTTGCTGAAAATTATGGTGCAACTTCCATGTTTGGTTTTCCTGAAAGTTCATCAGCCATCGACACGAATTTCCACCACACCCTGCATCAATGCCAAACCAATGCCTGTGTGCAAACTTGTGGACCCACTAATATTAACACATCTTTTATCATGGCAACTTTTAGCGACATGCCATGAAGATGTACATTTCCCTCTTCAAAGGAAATTCTCTATAGCGAGAGACGAAAAGTTAGTTTCATCATCAGCATTTCCATTTACTGACTTGGAGCCACTTGCCGAACCTGCTCCAGCTTTTGGACAATTTTTCTTGACGTGCCCAGATTGTCCACACCCCCAGCAGACTACTTTCTTCTTCATGAAGTTCTTCCTCTTCCCATTTCCAGCTGCTACCATTGCTAAGTTCTCAGGTGGATCATTTCTTCCACCACCTAGTCTTCTCTCTTCAGAAAAGAGTTTACTTGTAATCTCTGAAAAAATTATTTTCTCCTTCCCATGTATCAGAATAGGCTTCATATGCTCATAGGAAGGTGGAAGAGACCAGATGAGTCTCAAAGCTTGATCTTCATCATCAATCTTAACTTCAATAGATTCTAACTCAGAGACAATGCCATTGAGAACACTTAAATGATCTGAAATTGTTGTACCTTCACTCATTCGCAGTGTATGAAACTGCTCCTTCAGGTACACCCGATTCGAGACGCCCTTTGTTTGATACAATTCTTCTAGCTTTTCCCAGAGTCCCTTCGCCGTAGATATTCCATGCACATTTGCAAGAACATTCTTGGCCAGACACAGACGTATCGCACTTGCTGCTCTCAAATCCAGATCCTCCCAATCTTCATCGCTCAGTTCAGATTTGCTCTTTGTTTCACTAGTCTTGCTACTGCTAACTTCAGTAGTTGGTCTGCCCTTCAACGACTTGTGTAATCCCGATTGAATCAAAACATCCTTGACTTGAACTTGCCACAAGCCAAAATTGATTCTTCCATCAAATTTCTCCACCTCAAATCTCATAGGATTTGAAGCCCTACTTCCTGACATTACCTTGATGAATTTTACTGTAGAAATGAATAATAGTCACTAAGTAAGTTCCCAGGAAAGATTACTCTTTCCTAGACAGAACTTCAAGATTCCCAGGAAAGATTGGAGGGTCACAATGGACACACTTAGAATTTCCAATCTCCTTAGACAGAACCTCCTTAGACTGTACGTATCCACACTACCACACCAAAGCTCCACCCCACAAAAAATGATCCCAGCTCTGATACCAATTGTTGGGAATTTGGACCTACCAAATTTACCCCCCAGGATCCACACTATGCAGGAATATCAAGAAAAATAGAGAAATAATAACAACACAAGAATTTACCTGGAAACTCCCAAAACAGGAGGAAAAACCAGCAGACCCAGAGAAGAAAATACACTATGTGAAAAATTATTACAATCATACAATTTTTCTCCTCACTCCAAATGACACCCACAAAGCTTCCCCACTAGCAAAACTTTAACTCTCACTTCTTTCCCTTTTACAAAAGGACCAATAGAAGATTTTTACTAGAGTCACAAATTACTAATAAGTTTATGACTTGGTGTGTATTAACTTAAGAGGCTAAGCCCACTTATTTATAGGCCTTGAGGCTTCCTCACTCCTCTTCTCCCATCGATGTGGGATTCCAAAAGGAGCAAAAAGTCAACAATAAAAAGGGTCCAAACAAGAATGTTCAACCGGATGGAGGTACCGGACCGAAACGAAGATGATCCGGGCAGATAACTGACGTATCGGCTGCCTAAATTATTAGAGATGCGCAGAGAGAGAGAGAGAGAGCGAGCGAGCGAGCGAGAGAAGAGCCATGGATATTCTGGGTACCTAGTAAACTTGGATAAGGGAGTACGTTTGTTATTACCTCTTCTAGAGAAGGGTTTGGAAAAGGCACGAAATGGAGGGAAACTCTAAACACAGCGTTTTGGAAGTGTTTTCAGTTGCTGCCGTCTAAGTATGGAGTTTGTCGTTTATGCTTGTCGTTATTTCTAATTCTTGTTGTCGAGTCATCGTAATATTTCCTTCAAATAAGCAGTTGGTTGAGTCATCGTAATATTTCCTTCAAATAAGCAGTTGGTTATTTCTATTTTACA
>QEOT01009286.1:140692-165692 GCA_003123785.1 Pterocarya stenoptera | reverse complement strand
AACACGAGGTCTGGAAGAGTGTGTTTGGGCTCGGGTAATTATGGGTGATCGTGGTGGAGCTAGGTTTGGTGGAGAGTTACTTGACTGAGATGGAGACTCATCTTGAGGCAAGATATCTGTCGGCAGAACAGAGGAACTAGAGGTTGAAGAAGATCGAGTTTCGGATGGGGAAGATGTAGGTGATGGGCTTGGGCCAGGTCCAATTATTGATGGTTGAAGGATGGGTAAATGGGCTGAATCAGAATGTGGAGTGATTGAGGGAGGGCTGGATCGAGAATTGAGAAAAGGAAATAAAGCCTCATTAAACACTACATCTCTTGAGATGTACATTCTATTTTTTTTTTTTTTTTTTGTATCTAAACATTTATAGCCTTTGTGAGAAGAGCTATAGCCTAGAAATAGACAAGGAACTAAACGGAAATTCAATTTATTTGTAAGATAAGGTCTAATGTTAGGCCAACATTGACATCCGAATACTTTTAAAAAAGTATAGTTAGGATTCAAGTTATAAACACGAAAATGAGGTGTTTGATTTTGAATAATTGGCGAGGGAAGAATATTGATGAGATAAACTGCACACTCGAAAGCATCGGCCCAATATGAAAAAGGAAGAGAAGAATGGGCTAAGAGGGCAAGCCCGGTTTCAACGATGTGCCTATGTTTTCTTTCGACTAGGCCATTTTGTTGATGCGTGTGAGGACAAGAGAAACGGTGAGTTATACCCAATTTTTGACACATTGGAGTTAAGGGTTTAAATTCCCCTCCACCATCAGTTTGTAATGTGACAATTTTGGTGTTAAACAACCGTTCAACATAAGGTAAAAAGGTGGTAAAAACAGCACCAACATCAGATTTGAGTTTTAAAGGAAAAAACCAAGTGTAACGCGTGTAATAGTCAACAAATGAAAGATAATATTTGTATCCAAGTCTTGAGGTATAAGGGGCTGGACCCCAAAGATCGGCACAAATTAACTCTAAAGGCTTAGTGTAATGACCCTGACTATTACAAAAAGGAAGTTGATGCTGTTTTGCAAGAGGACATTCAAAACAATAAAAGGTTGACTCTGTGGAAGACTTTGGCAAGCAGTTGGTGCGCAGAATATGGGAGACAAGTGTGAGAGACGGATGGCCTAGCCTTCGGTGCCATTGAGCTAGAGTAGTACGTTCACCAACATGTGTGGAAGGAGAGGAAGCTGGAGACAGATTTTCTGGAAAGGTATAGAGTCTGTTATGCGTAGGTCCTGTGAGGAGGAGTTTCCTCGTGTGTTTGTCCTTCACAAAAAAATGGGAAGAGTGAAACTCAAAGAAGCAAGAGTTGTCTATGCAAAATTGAAGAATAGAGACTAAGTTTTTATTATGGAGGGCACATGAAGTAAATTGTTAAGAGTAAAGGAAGTAGAACCAGAGGAAAAACTGGATTGACCATGGTGCTGGATAGGAAGACCAGTTCCATCGCCTACACGTATTGTGTCACCACCTTGATACTGCTCAGAAGAAATAGTCAGATTACTTAGATCATTAGTAATGTGATGTGTGGCTGCAGAATCTGGATACCAAGTAGAGTCCGAAAAGGAGGCAGGTGCAGTGTAGTTTGCTGAAAAAGATCCCGGAGGATCAATTTGATAGGAATGATCAAACCTGTGATGGCATTGAAGGGCAACATGCCCTGTTTTGTTGCAGACCTGGCATGTGGGTCTCTGAGCTGTGTAGTGTTGGGCATGATTCTGAGAGGAGAATGATCGACCACCACGAGAAGAGTTGAAGTTTCGACCCCTACCTCTACCTTGACGTCCACCTCGAGGAGACCCACGATGTTGATCACGTCCTCCAGAGGCACTATAATTTGCAGAAGGCTCAATAGAAGAGACAACATTCCGAGTTAAATGTGTCATGCGAGTTTCATGAATAAGAAGGAGTTGGTACAACTCTTGAGAGGAAAGGGGGTCTGCCCTTGTAGTAACAGATGTTATAAACGACTCATAAGAAGAGCCGAGGCCATTGAGCAAATAAGTGACTATTTCTTTGTCAGGGAGAGGAGTTCCCGTAGCAGCTAGAGAATCAACGAGAAAACGTACCTTGCCAAAGTATGAAGAGATTGTTTCATCACCTTTGGAGAGATTAGTGAGCTGAAATCTAACCTGAAACTCCTTTGCTTGAGAGTGAGAAGCAAACATTGAAGCCAGGGAAGTCCATAGCTCTTGTGCTGTTGAGGAGGAAAGAACATGACCAAGAATAGAGTCAGACAATGATGAGAACAGGACACTCAACACCAACTGATCCGTTTGGCGCCATGTAGTGAAGTCTGGATTTGATTTGAGGATGGAGTCTGTAGAGTTAGGTAAGAAAATAGAAGGTTTGGCTTGAGTCCCATCAACGTAGCCAAAGAGGTCTTGACCTCTTAAATAAGCTGATATCTGAACCTTCCATAGAAGGTAGTTATCAGTATTGAGTTTGGTGGTGACAATATGAGAGAAGGAAGAGAGATTTGAGGAAGAAGAAGGTGGGGTAGCCATGGATCAAGGTGACGTTAGTCCTTGTTGGCTCGTGATACCATGATAGACATACTATGATAATGGCATTTCAACGTGATCTTTTCATTGATCATTTGATATATGTATACACAGTGTGTAATACAAATAAAAGAATATTTTCTGTTACAAGAACTTGAGAGAAGAGTAACTAATTTCTCTACTGTTGTATTCTAGAATCATTGGTCTGCTGTTTGTACATCGAGTCAAGTCTGCTGTTGATTGCCTTCGGTTGGTGCAGTACCGTAGGTGTCCTCTTTCTGTTTGTGAATTTGCTGCATAGGATCATTGATTCTAATAGGCACTATACTGCTTTAACAGATGAAGGACGGGTGTATGGTGGGGAAAGAGGTGACTCATGGGTGGGATTCATTACAGTCTACAAGGCTATAATCCAGCTGGACGAGATGCACAACGCGTATGAGAAGCTTCTGAAAGAGGCTGAGGAGAGGCTGGAGAAGATTTACAAGTCAACAGATTAGTAAATCTTCAGAAGCTTTCAATACAAGTGAGCAGGATTCGTTCCCTTCCCTCTTCTGTATGTGAGATGAAGTCTCTGCCCTGTCTCGATGCTCACTTCAATGAGCTCTATGGCATTCCAATTGCAGTTGGAAGATTGACTAATCTTGAAAGTCTCAATCTTAGCAGTAATTTTACCATTTTTGCTATTTTTCTACTTTCTGCCATTACTTTCTAAATTTTGGATAATTTTACCTTGGCTGCCATGTATGATATCACAGTGGCTACCTTTAGATTGTTGAACACCCTTATCACTGGGAGAGGACTCACTGTTCAGATTTTTGAAGTTATGAAAAATATTTTGGGCAACTCAATCGCACCTTGTGGGCAAGGCGCCTTGAAGGGGGAGTGTTTGTCACAGTCCAGCTTACAAGACTAAGTCCAGCTTACACCGACAGTAGGGTCTGGTCATAAGAAGTTGCATCAGTGCTCTCAACCTTGAGGACAAGGTTCTTTTAAGGGGGAGATATTGTTATGAACTCTTCTAGAGAAGGGTTTGGAAAAGGCAGGAAATGAAGGGAAACTCTAAACACAGTGTTTTGGAAGTATTTTCAGTTGTTGCCATCTAAGTATGGAGTATGTCGTTTATGCTTGTCGTTATTTCTAATTCTTGTTGTCGAGTCATTGTAATATTTCCTTTAAGTAAGCAGTTGGTTATTTCTACTTTACACGTGTTGCAAGTTTATTAGATCAGTTAGTTATCCCTGTGTGGATATGAAGGGAAGCAGAGCACTGAGGAGGCATTGATGAATATTCTGGAAGATTTTACTTACAGAATGATGTAATGGAGGTTGGGTCCTTCGAAGAACCAGTAGCAAAATACCAGTGTCTCTATTGAGCTTTTTATCAAACATCCCTTGTGCATTCTCATGTACCATTCACCCAATAGTCATTTACATTCACTGCATTCCTCATTACAAGCATTTCATACAACCATTTCTGTGTTCTTATCTACTCTTCCAGTGGGATTCATTACAACTATCTCCATCCATTACCCAACAAGATCATACTAGGAATGCTCTGTTGCAAAACAGAGGCATACCAGAAATAAGAAAAGGGATTAACAAAAATAACGGAAGCCTGTGGTGGAAGAAATGACTATACTTTGGTGCGGCAAGATCGTAAGCACGCACTGCCGCACCAAACATATCGAAATCGACTTCCATTTGGTTTGGGACTGGGTTGCTCAAGCCGCTCAACAAAAGCATCCGCCAAATTTTTATCCAGCAAATACCAAATTTCGGACATTCTCACAAAGCCACTGTCTCGTGCTAGTTTCAGTCTCCTCAGCAACAACATTTAACGTCTGCTAACTCCCGCTAATTTAAAGGCTGTCGGGGCGTATTGATGATCAGTCATCTCCTGAGTCTTCAATTCGGACACCCAGGATTTACAAGTATTCAATAAAAAATCATCTCAAGTATCAAGTTTGCCTTGTTTGAATTCACAAGTCTCCTCAACTCATCTCAACTCATCTCATTTTCATCATGAGTTTTGCTATGTACAAGCAAGTTTGCGTACCAATCTGCGTACTAATCTTGTTGCATTCATATTCTAAATTCAAATTAGTACTGTTTTCAATAAAATTTACTTTTTGACCAATCACATTTAATGGGTGCGCGTGTTAGTACGCAGAATCACTTACAACTAGATTTTTCCTTTCATCATTACAACCTTTTCAAATTTTTACACAAAATATAATAATCCTTTTTTTTTTCAAATCCCAAAATAACTTTTTCAAATTCTCACACAAAATATAATAAACAATTCAACTTTTTGAAATTCCAAAACAACTTTCCCAAATCCCCACACAAAATATAATAAATAATTTTATTTTTTTAAATCTCAAAATAATAATAATATTAAAAAATATTATTCTAAAAATATTATTTTCTACTATTCACAAACCATCTCAACTCATCTCTGAATCCAAACGACACAATTTATACAATAAACTAGACAATTAAAACAACCAACCAAACTAAACATGCTTAATTGAAAACAAAACCTGCAAAAAAACGAAGACCATAAAACCAATTAAGATCTAAGACTAGGGAGCTCAATTTTGTCCATTCTAATAATACCTAGCAACTGATTCGGAAGAGCATTTCCTTCCGCATACCTGCATATCAACCCAGCTTGTCCTTGTCGAGCTAAAAAATCCGCAACTTTGTTGGCTTCTCTATAAATATGTCTTATAGAGAAATGTACCCCTTGGAGCTCTTTCACTACCGCTTCTAGAAAATCCCAAAGGTACCAAACCGTACATTTACCTAAGACAATCCAATCAACTATCACGTTGGAATCGCATTCAATTTCCAAATTGAAGAAACCTATCTCTTTACATAAAATCACCCCCTCTAGAAGAGCCCAAAGCTCAGCTTCATTGTTCTTGCCCTGACCAAAACAAACCGAAAAAGCAATGTTTATTTTACCAGAATCATCTCTAATTGCCCCTCCTCCCCCACATGAACCCGAATTACCCCTGCAGTTCCACATTCACCTTGATACCTCACAATTTTGGTTTCTCCCACCTCACTAAACAAGGTTGATGTTTATACGGCTACATCGTAGGAATGTCAAATAAATCCAGCACCTGTGCATCACTTGGCGAGACTGATCCACCTTTTGCTGCTTCAGTCACTAATATTTTGAGCCACAATTTGATCGAAATCCAGATCCCCTCAACAGATTCGGCCTTACCTTCCATGTGCATTTTACATCTGCGTTGCCAAAGCTTCCACGTGATTATCGTTGGCAGCAAATCGATAATAATACCCTTTTGTGAGCACTTCTTAGCCAATGAAAACCAGTTGGAAACTCTCCCCCACCATGTCCCAGCAAGTATCAGGGGAAGCCCTAACACCATAGCAGCTCGATCCCAGATCTTCAGGGCAAATTCCCCCGAATGCAGAACATGTTCCAATGTTTCACACTGTCAAACGATGCAACAATCACACCGGGAGGCCAATGATATTCCACTCTGTTTCACTCTAGAGTCCACGACTAAACAATGAAATCTCGCCCTCCACAAGCACAGAGAATTTTGTTTTGGCAAAAGCTTATGCCAGATCCAATCCATGCTAGGAACTTGTCCTTGTTTCAGACGAATTACCTCCCACGCAGTTGCAGTTGAAAAATTACCATCCGACATTGGCTTCCTAATTAAGACGTCAAGCCCAGTTTTCCGTTTATGCAGAAAATTGAAAATCTCCTCCATAACCTCCATGCCAACCAACGCCTCTAATTTCTCAAAATCCCACCCAGTAGCAGTCCAACAATCTTTTACTTGAAGAAGAGGGGTAGCGGTCACAGGTGCATGCATACACAGGGGTCCAGAAGCTAGCCACTTATCAAACCAAAAAAACACTTTTCCTTCTCTAACCCGCCAACTAGAATTTTCATAGACCTCCAAAATGACCTTCATCATAGCTTTCCAAAACTTGGAGCAGGCCTGCGTATTTCTTGCAAGCAAAAGATGCCCACGCTTCACGTACTTTGCTCTGAAAAATTGAGTCCATAGGTTATCGATAGACAACAAGCGCCACGTAAATTTCATATGAAGTGATCATCCCCAAACGCTCTAAGCCCCAATCCCCCTTCTAGAAGAGGCAAGCACATCTTTGACCATGAAAAGCATTTTTTCTTTGCCTTACTATTCACATCTCCTCAAAAGAACGTAAATAGCATGGAATTTAGCTTCTTCAAGACCACCCTCGGCACATCCAACACAGCTAATAAATGAGTTGCCATACAGGAAAGAACATGCTTCAAAAGAACCAAACGACGCCCTTGCTAACTTAAATTTCCACCCCGCCATTTTATTATGAATTTTCTGAACGAGAGGTTCCAAAAATCTAGCATTAAGCCTACCAGACACAATAGACACTCCAAGATAATTCACAGGGAACACCCCCTTGTTGAAACCCAAACACCTCAATAAAGCACGACGACGACACAAATTAATATGCTTAGAAAAATAAAGAGCCGATTTCTCCTTGCTAATTTGCTGCCCGGACCAATGTCCATAAAGTTCCAGAGTACTCAACAATGTCTGAAAGGACCTTATGTCGCCATTAGAGAAAATCAACAAATCGTCAGCATATAATAAATGAGAAACCAAAGGTGCCCCAATCGAATGATAGAACTTACCAATACTCCCTTCCACAAATTTCTAAGAAAAAAACCGCGAAAGGATTTCCTCCATAACAATAAAGAGGTAAGGCGAGAGAGGGTTGCCTTGCCGAAGACCTCTAGAAGGTTTGAAAAAACCTTAATAAGTTCCATTGAGCATAATAGAAAACCAAGGAGATTGAATACACTCCGCAACCAACCTGCAAAAACTAGCATGGAAACCGAAACCATTTAGAACCTCCAAAAGGAAAGGCCAATGAACTCTATCATACTCCTTAGCCATATCAATCTTCATCATAATATTTCCACCTTGAGTTTTTCGATTAATCGAGTGAACCATTTCCTCGGCAAGCATAATATTCTCAACGATACTGCGCCCAAGAATGAAAGCACCATGTTCATGCGAAATCAGCTTAGGAAGAACCAATGTCAACCTTTGAACTAAAATCTTGGAAAAAATTTTATAAGCCACCGAACAAAGGCTTATAGGACGGAACTTATCAAAGCTTTTGGGATCTGAAACTTTTGGGATCAAAACTATGTACGACGAGGAATAAAATCGTGGCAAAGGTGTACCACCGAAAAAATCTCTCGCTGCCTCCACCACATCATCCTTCACTATCTCCCAATAGGACATATAAAAATCGGAACCGAAGCCATCCGGTCCAGGCGAACTATATTTCGGAATGGAGAAAACTGTTGCCTTAACCTCCTCAACAGTAGGAACCGCACATAACATAAAGTTCTCCGTTTCGAAAATCAATGGCTGGATAAGATCTGAGATATCTGCTTACTGCAAAACTGGCATCTCTGTTAGAAAATTTTTAAAGTAAGTCCCATCACCAAGATGAATTTCCTCCGGCATTGAAAGCAAAGATCCAACTACAAGGTACATACACGACACTAGGGGAACCGGCCGGACCGACCGTCTCTGATGCAGATCGGCCGTCGGATTCAGGAATCGGCTGAAACCGGTGAAGAACCGGTCGGCAGGCGAGAGGATTTGAGGGAAAACCGACGTCGGCAGTTCGGCGCCGGTTTAAACCCCTTGGAAACCGCTGAACCGGCCAATCCATTCTTCTTCTGAATATATGTATTATAAAATGGCATCGTTTCACTTAAATGAGTGAAACAACGTCGTTTTTACAAGTTGAAGTTAAGAAAAAAATATATAGAATGGCGTCGTTTGTCTTTAAACCAAACGTTGCCATTTTGAATTACGTTTCATTAACCCCCCTCTCTTTTTCTTGTTCCTCGCATCTTCTTCTTCCTCCTGCATATTTTTCTTCCTCTGTAACTAAACCCTAAGCTTCTACTCTCACACGACAATGGATGCAGCATCTCTCCTCCGTCACAGAGACACTGACGGCAGACCGAAGAACCGAACCGCGCCGCGTCAAGATCGATAATATCGGTTTTCTCTCCCCAATTGAGCTGTTTCGGCCGGTGCTGAGCTCTCATGGTAGACGTCAGTGGGGTCTCGGTTTGGCATCGAAACCGACGTCGACACCATTGGTGTACACCCCTACACGACACAGTAGAAGATTTCCATCTTTGGCTAACCGATGCATGAAAGAATCTAGAATTTTGATCTCCCTCCATTAACCATTTCCTCTTAGCTTTTTTAGCCCACTTAATCTCCTCCCTAGCCTCTCAGTCTGCAAGCTCCATTTTAGTTCTCAATAAATCTGCTTCCACTGCTGGATCATAACACTCCTGAAGCTAAAAGTCTAGAAGCTCTACTTTCTCCTCTAAAGCCTTAAGATTGAGCTCAACATGACCAAAAATGTTTTTATTCCACCGCTTTAACTCAGACTTCAACTTTTTAAGTTTTGCTGCTAGCTTCAACAAACCATTACTCAAGCTCCGGTTGATGCCAGACATCCTCAACTAAGTTAAAAAATGAATCATGCAAACACCACATATTTTGAAATCGAAAAGGGGAAGGACAATATGAGCCTCGCGAAAACTCAAATACACCACCATAGGAGAATGATCCGACGACTTCCACATAAGATACTTCATATAAGCCGATCCAAATAAATTAGAGAAGGCAATATTTACCACTGCCCTGTCCAAACGTGCCCAGCTTTGGGACGATCTCTCATGGCCATTACACCAAGACATGCTTCTTCCCTGGAAACTCATTTCAACAAGACCACAATTATCCAAGCAGTCATTAAAATCAACCATTGCTAGCAACGATCTTGGATTTCTTCCAAGCGAATCGCGTTAAAGTCCCCTATCACCAACTACGAAGACTCATTTATCTGGCCATTCATCTGAATATTTTCAAGCTCGGCCCACAAATCTCTACGCTCTATCTACGTACATTTTGCGTAAACAACCGTCACCAATATTTTATAAGACTCTACACTTAGGCAGCCCATTAGAGTTTGATTGGTCATATTCACCGTCTCAAAATCATACACTTCCTTCCAGAAAAGCCAAACCTTCCCCCCGGAAACCTCATTACAACAAAACTCAAGGAGGCCCAAATAAGACGCCAAACTCGGCATTTTCCCCGCCTCCTGAAATGGTTCCAAGATGCCCACCACTCCGACACTATATTTTCAAACCAAAGACTTCAATCTCTTCCGAGACCTTCCCAGGCCCTAAGATTCCAAACCAGACATGTATCCATCATAAATTAAGTTTAGAGGTACGGGTTGCAACCTGCTGTGATTGTCGAACACCTTGCAAACTCAGTTCTTTATGGATAGATTTAGCGCCATGATGTTCCAGATCTGAATCATAGGCTTTTTCCTTCATCACAGCTGTGGTTCTATCATCCTCTTCCCTATCCGACCCATACTCTCGAACCTCTTCAATTAGCAGTCCCTTATCAGAATGCCTGCATCGACTCTCTGACTCTAGTACCTCAGAAACCACCTGGCACTGTCCACCATCAACCACCCCAACAGCCGAATTTCCTTTAGGAAACAATTTAGTCTCAATCATTACTAGTACCGAATTTCGTGGAGCCTCTCTCTGTTTCAAAATATCACCCTGCCCACCTCACGGATCAGCTTCACATTCAATCTCCTCACATACCTCATCATCCAGATCAGTCTCATACAATATTGGTTTCGTAACGGGATCCTCAACACTCCTATTCCCCTCCACCATGACCTCCACAGAGGATGACGCACCACCCTGCACATTTATATCAACCGCCTCCCTCTGTTTTTTTTCTTTTCTGGCATTACACGCTCAGTCTCCAACATCTTATTTTTTTCCTGCCAGATTTGTTTAACCATAGGCTTTAGGACCACCTTATCCCCCTCTGTTTTTCTCTCCCCAACCCTACAGACCATCGAAGTATGGCCTTGTCAATTACACTTGAAACAATAAAAAACGTGCTTCTGACACTTCACCTTCTGCCATATTTTCTTTGTCGCCGACATCATTATGGGGAACCCTTGCACAGGCTCCTCTGATAGATCCACTTCTACACACATTCTTGCTCCAGACGCCCGAGTTTTATTAAGTGTAGCATTGTCCGTCCCCAACTAACAGCCAAATCGAGACACCAATATTTGTAAACAATCAATACGATAGAGATGTAGAGGCAGACCTGAAAGAAAAATCCACTGAGGTGCAAGCGGTGATTCCTTCAATATATCAAAATCCTTAGTCCATCGAAATTTAGTCCATCGGAATAACCGAAATGTAGATCCACACATAGTCCTACCTTCCTGAGCCCATGCAAGCAGAAAGTCACGTTCAGTTCTCATCTACACCAGAACATGCAGGTCATCCATGAAACTAACAACAGGAACCTCAAGCAATCCCCACGATTTTGCAACATTTGTCTGTATATCATCAATGAAAGGCCGTGTGCGAGAGAACTTGAGAACCAGAGCAAATTTGAAATCATCTGCCGCCTTAGACATTTCAACCTCAGAGAACACAAACCCTTGTTCACCATCAACTTCCACCGGATACCGCATAGGAATCCTAAATGACTGCCCCGATGTGTTTGATACCACTTGGGCAAACGTTTTCACCCGCTAACACCCCCCAACAGCCCCGATCGAGGGAGGGGGAGGGCCGACCTCCATGGCCAAACCCTAGTAGACCAAACAAGCTGAGTGTGCCAAATTTGGAAAATCCGTGAAACACGGACTAACCAAAACCGTCACCATGCAAGAGACCAAAATCGCCCCAAAATAGCCAAAATCGCCCTCACAATATTTTACCCTATGTTGTGATATGGATTTGAGATCACTCATTACTATGTAGTTTTCAAGTGATGAAGGAAACACGCTAGAGTTCCAATTTGTGGCGGTCACGGAACACGCACGTCTATATATACATAATACGGACTACTGTTACATAACACAGAATGCAAGATTGTCTACTGAGTACTATTACATAAAACAAAATACAGAGAAAAATTGGGGGAAAGAAAATAGGCATCCGTCTTACAAGGTTATAATTTAAGAGTAGAAATGGTGGTCATGCATGCAATCAATCCACCAAATAAGAAACTACACAAATTCAGACAACCAAAAACAACATCCCATGGAAATCTGAGCACCTGATTTTAGGGAAACGTAACTGGCTTTGAGCAGTTTACACCTCCGAATATACGTACGTATTAAGGGTTTTTATATACACATAATTTGGAGGTTGGTGATCGGGCTGATGACATGGGCTAAATTGTGCCATTGATGTCTGAAAATTGTGCCATTGATGTCTGAAAATTGATGCTAGTGCCATTTATTTTTATTTATTCCTAGTCAAGCCGTGGCTAAAGGCAACATGATATGTGATCGGGCTGATGACATCACCTCTGAGGCAATGACACAATGGCATGGTCTGATGACATGGAAATACAGCGATCTTCTCTTTACAAGTGATAATTAGTCTTTTGATTTTGATGGACCGGAAAGTGATATATAAACCGTAACTGGCTTTGGAAATTCAGAGCCTAATACAAAAGCAAGCATATTGTGATAAAGATAAGACCAAGTCAGACTCAAACATTCAAAAGCCTCCAACTTCATCCCAGAGTCTTCGGATACCAACGATCTCAGCCCAGATTTATAGGAGATAATGTTTACCATTTCTTGAATATCAAATCATGTAACTGATCTTATCCTGTAAACAGTTTACTCTATATATGTGATCTCTCGTCAGCCATTCAAGGCAGAGAGCATAACACAGAATTATACCATTCCTTATATGGTATCAGAGCATTCGTGACTAACGTCAATGGCATCCTCTTCCGCTTCCTCCTCCACATCTCTCTCAAACACACCTGTTACCCCTCCTAGCATCCAAAGCCTGGTTACTATCAAACTGAGTAGTGAAAACTACCTGTTATGGAAAGCTCAAATCACTCCATATCTCAGAGGCCAACGTCTTTTTGGCTATGTCGATGGAAGTTGCCGTCAACCCACCCACCATATTTCCAACCCAGCAGCTGCTACGTCCACTACAGTCCCTCCTCTGCTTCCCAATCCAGAGTTTACTCACTGGTTTGATCAAGACCAGATTGTCTTGAGTATTCTCCTGTCCTCTTTATCAGAAAACATTCTTGCCAAAGTGGTTGGTGCTACCACGTCCCAAGAGGTATGGTCTGCACTTGAAAAAATGTACTCCTCCCATTCGCGAGCTCGTCTATCAACAACTCGCCGTCAACTTTCCACGGTCACAAAGGGAGGTCTGTCCATTTCAGATTATTTTCAGACAGTAAAGTCTCTGGCCGATACTCTTGCAGCAATCGGACATCCACTTCCTGATGCAGAAATTATTTCATACCTGCTTGGTGGTCTAGATTCATCATATGACCCCATTGTTACGTCCATTCAAACAAGGGATACTTCCATGGAACTTGAAGATATTTTTGGCCATCTCCTCAATTTTGAATTACGTCTGCAACAACACACTCAAGTCATTGAGGCTACCATAGGTTCTGCCAATGTTGCAACTCGCATGGATCAATCTCATGGTCTTCCTGGTAAGCCAACTCACTCAAACCGTGCTCCATCTTACTCAAGTTCGCGTGGCCGCGGTAGGGGCCGAGGAGGTCGTTATGGATATCCTGGTAGTACTCATCGTCCAACATGCCAAATATGTGGCAAAGCTGGTCATCAAGCGGTCAAATGTTTCCATCGGTTCGACCAGGCATATCAAACCATGCCGAACAACATGTCCGCCTTTCTTACCACACAACATGCTCCAGCAGATACCAATTGGTATCCCGACACCGGCTCAACCAATCATCTTACCAATGATATTCAGAACTTGAATCTCCATGCCGAGTCCTATAATGGTTTGGATCAAATTCAAGTAGGAGACGGGGCAGGTTTGGCTATAACTCACATTGGTTCCTCTAAGATCAAATCCTCACAATCTGCTTTTCATCTTCACAATATTTTACATGTTCCACAAATTAAAAAGAACCTTATTTCTGTGAGCCAATTTACTAAAGACAATAATGTATTTATTGAATTTCACTCATCTCATTTTTTTGTGAAGGACGAGGTCACGAAGCAAATTCTTCTGCAAGGCATGCCTAAAGATGGACTCTACCCCTTCCCCTCTTCGGTCTCGCCTTCCTCACCGTCTCAGTCTTTTTTGTGTCAACGCGTTTCTTTAGAAGTGTGGCATCGTCGTTTGGGTCACCCCACCTATCAAACAGTCAAGCATCTTGTGTCAAAATTCTCCCTTCCAGTCTCCTCAAATAAAATACCAAGTGTTTGTTCTGCATGTCAACAAGGGAAGAGCCATCGTCTCCCTTTTCCAGTTTCTCACACTATCTCAGATTATCCTCTAGATTTAATTTTTTCAGATGTATGGGGTCCATCTCCTATTTTATCTACCAAAGGCAATAAATATTATGTTTCTTTTGTCGATCATTTTAGCAAATTTGTTTGGCTCTATCCTCTTGCAAAAAAATCTGACGTATTAACCATTTTTATTCAATTTCAAAAAATGGTTGAACGTCAATTTAATCGCCAAATAAAATGTGTTCAAACAGATTGGGGTGGTGAATTCCAAACACTTAATCGATATTTTCACAACGTAGGAATCCAACATCGTGTTTCTTGTCCTCACACCTCTCAACAAAACGGATCGGTTGAAAGAAAACATCGCCATGTTGTTGAAACGGGATTATCCTTATTATCTCAAAGTTATATTCCTCATTGTTTTTGGGATGATGCTTTTCTCATGGCAACCTATCTCATTAATCGCCTTCCAACTGCTCCTCTTGGCATCTCTCCATTTGAAAAATTATTTCACAAAGCACCCGATTTTTCTATCATGAAGATTTTCGGTTGTGCTTGTTATCCATATCTCCGACCCTTCAACAAACACAAGTTAGACTTTAGGTCCAAAAAATGTGTCTTCATTGGCATTAGTAATCTTCACAAAGTTATATTCCTTATATATTGCACTCAACTTTGAAAAATTCAGATGCGTGACTTGGAAATACAGTCCAGGGAAATAAACCCTTATATTTGTGCCTTGGCTCAAATACAGTGAAATATCAGGCCTGAGTGGGCCAAGGCACAAATATAAGGGTTTACGCTCATATATATATATATATATATATGTATGTATGTATATATATATATATATGTATGTATCAAAATCATTGACCAGACAAATTTCCAAGTGCATGAGCGTAAACCCTTGGAAATTTGGGTGGGCCAAGGCAAAAATATAAGGGTTTACGCTCATATATATATATATATATATATATATATATGTATGTATCAAAATCATTGACCACACAAATTCCCAAGTGCATGAGCGTGATAGATATATAAGGGTTTATTATATATCTATCACGCTCATGCACTTGGGAATTTGTGTGGGCCAAGGCACAAATATAAGGGTTTACGCTCATATATATAAATATATATATATATATAAAATATACGGGTTTACGCTCATATATAGATATATATATCAAAATCATATATAAGGGTTAACGCTCATGCACTTAAACCCTCCCAATATAAGGGTGGGCCAAGGCACAAATATAAGGGTTTACGCTCATGCACTTTAAACCCTCGTATATGCACTTGGGAATTTGGGTGGGCCAAGGCACAAATATAAGGGTTTACGCTCCCAATCCAGACCTGATATTTCACTGTATTTGAGCCAAGGCACAAATATAAGGGTTTATTTCCTTGGACTGTATTTCCAAGTCACACGCATCTGAATTTTTCAAAGTTGAGTGCAATATGCTTGCTTTTGTATTAGGCTCTGAATCTCCAAAGCCAGTTATGTTTCCCTAAAATCAGGTGCTCAGATTTCGATGCGATGTTGTTTTTGGTTGTCTGAATTTGTGTAGTTTCTTATTTGGTGGATTGATTGCATGCATGACCACCATTTCTATTCTTAGTTTCATTTGGATTCTCAATCCAACTCAACTCATCTCAATTCATCTCAACTCATCATTATAATTTTTTCAAATTTCAATATAAAATATAATAAACAATTCAATTTTTTCAAATCTCAAAATAATAATAATATTAAAAAATAATATTTTAATAATATTTTATCATCTAAACTCAACTCAACTCAACTCACTTCAATATCTAAGGACACCCTTAAATATAACCTTTTAAGACATGCCTATTTTCTTTCCCCCTATTTTTTTTTTCTGTATTTTGTATTATGTAACAGTACTCAGTAGACAATCCTGCATTCTGTGTTATGTAACACTAGTCCTTATTATGTATATATTAAATGAGATGAAATATTTTTACTATCCAGATCACTTGATGGGACGATGGACCCCAATGATTTTAGAAGTTAGAGCATTAGCATTGGATTGGCTATCATATTCTTCAAATTTTGACTAATATGTAGCTTTTTCACTTTTAGCTAATCATTCAAAACTTGAAGTCTACATTGGATTAGTCATTCTACTCTCTATAATAATAAAATATTATTATTTTTTATTAATTATATTTTTTAATTAATTTTTATTTTATTTTCATAATCTTCAATAACCTCCAACAATCATATTCATTTTCATTTTCACAATCCAACAATCTATAATATAATAATCTCATATGAATATAGATGATAAAGTCTAATATGAATAAAAATATCATATCTATAATATAATAATCTCAAAAAGTACTTTTAGACTTTCTATAGTTCTTTTTATATTTGAAAAGAAGAATAGATTTACTGTAACTTATAAATTAGATAAAAACAATTTAACCAATTCAATATGAAGCAAATCTGAATAATATTTATTAAATTTAAAAATAAAAAAACATTTAGCTAATCCAACACCTATCCAATAATCCTATTAGAAGATCCATTGTTGGGTGCATCGGCGTATTGTTATTTAAATAATATTGAGGTCCATTGATGGGACATCCATTGATGGGGCCGTAGGCCATGTTTGAATCCTCCACATATACGGAGGCCCCAATAAATATTAACAAGTTAGAGGCACCCCCAATAAATATTAACAAGTTACACCCCCAATAAATATTAACAAGTTAGAAGATGCTTGCCTCCTCGGCTTGGAGGCCCCACCAGTAACAAGTTAGCCCATCAATCTCGTATCGTTGCCCCTGCACCTCCAGAATAGCCTATCAATCTCGTTAACATTTCCAGCCATATTAGTTTGTGAAAAACAAGTAAACTATATAAATTAACGTGCCTGCTTTTATAAAAAATACGACCGAGTACCAGGAACATCATTCTTTCGGGTCTCTTGGGAGCGCGCAGGAAGCTCCAAAAGGCAGTTCCGTCTCGCTAAAATCAGGTGCTCAGATTTCGATGCGATGTTGTTTTTGGTTGTCTGAATTTGTGTAGTTTCTTATTTGGTGGATTGATTGCATGCATGACCACCATTTCTACTCTTAAATTATAACCTTTTAAGACAGATGCCTATTTTCTTTCCCCCTATTTTTCTCTGTATTCTGTTTTATGTAACATTACTCGGTAGACATCATGCATTCTGTGTTATGTGACACTAGTCGGTATTATGTATATATAGACGTGCGTGTTCCCTGACCTCCACAAATTGGAACTCTAGGGTGTTTCCTTCGCCCCGTCGGCTCTGGCGTGTATTTTTCTCTTTATATGATCTGTAACTTGGGTTTTTTGCCGAAGAATCAGGAGATGACTGATCATCAATACGCCCCGCCGGCCCCTAAATTAGCGGGAGTTAGCAGACGTTAAAGGTTGTTGCTGAGGAGACTGAAACGAGCACGAGACAGTGGCTTTGTGAGAGAAATTTGGCATTTGCTGGATAAAAATTTGACGGATGCTTTTGTTGAGCGACTTGAGCAACCCAGTCCCAAACCAAATGGAAGTCGATTTCAATATGTTTGGTGCGGCGGCGCGTGCTTACGATATTGCCGCACCAAATTATAGGGGCAGAGGTAACTGGAAAGCAGAGCTCGCCGGGGAGAGATGTAAGACACTGAAGTTCAGCTGCCGTCTTTGCTACTGTACTGTGTGCATGAAACAAGGTTGTTTCGGAGTTAAACACAGAAGGCATCTGTTAAGCGGCGGCCATCAGAGCTGTCATCAATAGTGCATTAACCTGCAGCTTCTCTTCCTCCTCTAAGCGACTAAATATGCCCGATCCATCGAAGATGGTTCTCGACGGCCCTTTTGTTTTTCATTTCTTCCACCACAGGCTTCCGTTATTTTTGTTAATCCCTTTTCTTGTTTCTGGTACGCCTCTGTTTTGCAACAGAGCATTCCTGGTATGATCCTGTTGGGTCATGGATGGATATAGTATTCCCTTATCCAAGTTTACTAGGTACCCAGAATATCCATGGCTATTCTCTCTCTCTCTCGCTCGCTCGCTCGCTCTCTCTGTGCCCATCTCTAATAATTTAGGCAGCCGATACGTCAGTTATCTTCCCGGATCATCTTCGTTTCGGTCCGGTACCTCCATCCGGTTGAACATTCTTGTTTGGACCCTTTTTATTTCGGGCCGAATCACTCGAACACCAGTGTCAGCGTGTGTGATTCTCTGTCCACGCTCTTTTTCTTCACAGATAGTGTTGGATTTGGGAGAATATTGGGGCTCTGTTATTCTCTCTTTAGCTACAGAAGTTTCTGAGCAACATATGATTTTCTGAACGAAAGTGGAAACTTTAGAATTTTGTGTACTTTTGGATTGTAGATTATAGTTTGAACTTCGGGATTGAGACCAAAGAAAACTACGTATTATTGGGTTCGCATTAGGGCGGACCTACGTTGGTGTTTGGGGGCGTTAAAATTTAGTATATGATTTATTAAAAAATATCTTAATATAAAGATAATTTGCCCCTCAAAACATTTTTAAAAGTCTTATTTAGTACTGCTATGTTTGTTTACACAATTCATCTCATCTTATTTCATTTCAATCATTACAACTTTCTTAAATTCTTATACAAAAATATAATAAACAATTTAACTTTTTCAAATCTCAAAATAAAATAAAAAATACTAAAAAATATATTCTAATAATATTTTATTCAACTACTATTAAAAATATCTCATCTCATCTGAACTGTTTATCCAAACCCAACCTTAGTTGTTTAGGTTTCTTTTAGTTTTTTTAATAATTTTTTCATACTTACACCTATTTTTTGCCATTAATAAAATCTCACCATTCTCTTTTTCTTTTTTTTTTTATTTTTTTTTTTAACATCTCATTGGCAATAAAATATCTTGGTATCTTTTTATAAGCTATTTGGTAAATTTACAACTTCATTTTTCCTATTTATTTACACTTTTCCTTTTGTCTTCCACTAGCTAGCTTGTTTGGATTAGTTTTGTTAGTAAGTACATATATACTACCATCGAGTTAACAATTATGAGTGAATGCAACAAATCTCACATATCTATTTCTATCTATATTATAGAGACTTTACAATATTCAATTTTAGATTCAATAAAAAAATTTATCTTTATTTACTTAATTTTTATCATTTGTTTCAAAAAATCTTACATGACTATTTCTATCTTAATTATTGTTCACTTGAATCCAATAGAGTTCAAGTGAGAGATTTAGATGGGTGGCTTTAATAATTTAGTTTATCCCTAGATAACAACCTTATATGATTAATGTTAAATGTTGGTGACACACTCTGCTACCTTAAATGTCAGTTACTATTCATCCATACATACGACATACTTTGCTAATCCCCCACGCACCAAATCCTAATTCTGCCCCTAGTTGGCATCAATGAATAAATTTGTTATTTTAGGGAATAAAAATTGCCTTCAGTTTCAGCTCTCTATGTTGGAAGGTGTACTCTACGATATAATTTCTTTTCGGGTCTTACAGAAAGCTAATTGAATTGGTCTTCCTCTTCAAAAAAGTTCATGACATAATTTTGACATGGTTTGATACTAGGAACATTTTTCATTTAACCCCATTTGTTCCCCAAATGAGTAAACCTACATTTAGTTTTTTTTTTTTCTTTTAATCAAGTGGTGTCGAGTTTGGCCAAAAAGAATTCTAAATTTGCTTCAAATGCTCTATGTTATCTGCAGGATAGAGCTTGATGGGTGGGGCCTGTTGTTCACGGCATGTTACAGCTGTTTCACCAAGCCAGGACTTTGAGCCAAGGCATCATTTTGCCCCTGCACCTCCAATATATGTTGCTAGCGGGGCCTCCGAGCCAAGGAGGTTATATGTGGAGCATTCAAACATAGCTGTCCGTCATAACAACCTGGAAGAGGTAATGCAGTATTTTCGGTTTCTAAGCGAATGAACTGATGTAATTGGAGAATGACAAGATGTAGCAAGTCTCTGTTGAAGTCTACTGACGATACGTAATCTATTGAAACCAAGGAAATTAAATAGCTTAAAATTTGAATCAAGATCAAACCAGGAGATGACGGTAATGCTACTACGTAGTTATCTTTATTCTTTTGGGTTTCAAATATGGGATACTGATGTATAGAAAACTCATCCATGTAACTACTGTATATAGACTTGTACAGCTAAATAAAATAGAGCTGGATTTCCAAACACCTAAGCATCATTTAGGTCTTTAATGTCTTAGCTTGCTTTTGGAAATGGCTTCAACCTTCAATGCTGGCCTCAGCCTGAAAAACACTGTGGCTTGCATTTTGCAGTGGTTGGAGATTTGACCATGTTGGCCTTTCCACTTTTTAGTTAAAAGATGTTCAATGTTGTCTACACCGTAATAATATTTGAGACGCTTAAAATTATTGTAGTCCAGACATCATTACCATGGCATACTTTGATGAGTTTGGAGTACGTAAAGTGTGAAATGCTCAGTTCTTTACTTCCATGGCATATGTTAATGAGTTGGGAGTGTGTTAAGTGGGAAATGCTTAATCTTACCGAACTGATGTTATTTCCTACCTATCACAACATGACATTATAAGATCTATACCAAAATGTACCTGGCATTCTCATAAGACTCGTATGCCTCTGTGCTAAGTGATTAGTTGGTGTCTTTCTGTTGATGACAAGACATGAGATAGTGCCTTTGTGAGGCATTTGACTCTGCATTCTGTTGTTAGATGAGTGCTAAAAATCTGATCTGTGTTATGAGTGATCTTCTGGAAGAGCTGTGGTGGTGTTTGACATGTTCTGGTCATGATCAACCACGGGCAGGAACATGGGATAATATATTGTATAAATTCACTTTCCCTGTTTGTTATGTTATAAACTCATACAGAGAACACATGCATCTGTTTCTCTGTATGTATGAGAAACCTTGTTAAGGACCTCAGTTCACTGAGAGGAAGAAAAAGGCATTTACTTTATTCTTATTGCGTCTCAATTCATTTTCAAGTCCTGGTGTATGCTCTAATTGGAAATGCAACTGGTGCGTTACAATTGTCTATATGTAGCTGATCTTGGTTTCTCTATCTTTGAAGAAAACATGGATTTTCAGATAGCTGCTCTCAGCGATGCCTATGACTGGGTGTGATGTAATGTTGATCTTAATTACTGTAATCCTATGACATTCTGAGATACCCTACTGACCTCAGGTTCTTGAAGCATTGCCACATGCTGGCCTGGAGTCTTCCAATCTTATTGTTGGTATTGACTTCACAAAGAGCATTGAGTGGACAGGTATGGTCTCATATTGGTGCATATATACTTTTTTTCTAAGTTGAGTGCAATATGCTTGCTTTTGTATTAGGCACTGAGTCAATCTACCGGAGAAGTTTGCATCACATTGGAGATGAACAAAATCCCTATGAACAGGCGATGTCTATTACTGGAAAAGCATGGACTTCCTTTAATGCGAACAACTGGATTCGCTGTTTTGGATTTGGGGATGGTATTTCTTCTGTATTGGTGTTACATTCTTTCTTTCTTTCTTTTTCTTTTTTTGTCTGAAATTTGTCCTGTAGATAAATAAGATTATATGCAATTCCATTGACAGCAACAACACGTGATAGAGACGTTTTCAGTTTCTATACTGATGAGAAATTATGTAATGGATATGAAGAGGTATTGGGACGATATAGAGAATTGGTACCTTATGTACAGCTTGCAGGTTTGAATCTCTGTTATTATTTTCTCTGTTCTGTTCTCTGTTCTTCTTCCTTTGCTTATGGTACTTTGTATCCCTTTCCTGGACAGAGCCAACATCATTTGCCCCTGTCATTGAAATGGCCACCACCGTCATTGAGAAAAGTGGGGGCCAGTATCATGTGTTACTGATAATAGCTGATGGAAAGGTACTTTGTCTCTGGTCTTTACTTCATCACCTATTTACAAGAATCCTGATCTAGCTGCGCACAATTTACAAACCAAAATGTTTCTGTAATTATCTGTACCTCCTAGGTTTTGGTTTTAAATAGTGAAAGGGCAATATTTCAAGAAATTAAGAAGTTTTCTTTTAATTCCGATATGTTTCAGTACTTACTGACATCTGGCCCAGAGAACTTTAGAAATAAACATCTACAAATTGTCAATATGAGTGTATCCATTAGAAAAAACCTCTGTATTAAGCAGCATAATTATGGCATGAATTCCATACTTAAAGAGATTGTTAAGTTTGCTTTGTATTATGAATAACTTAAGCCGAATAAAATTGGGAGAGTATGGTAAGACTAGAAACTGCATAGGTCCTTGGGCACCAAGAATTGTAGATATCTTTGTTGAGGGCTAATCATACAGATTCTCCACCCATTTACTTATCAAAGAAATAAAAATAAAAAGATTCTCCACTCATACATATATGCTGCAGACGCCCTATGGCTCTAGTAGTAGTTACCTTTGAATTCCCTCATTGATGAATGGATTAGCAGTTGAAGCAGAATCCTTGAGTCGAATAACATATCAATGGATCAATAACTTTTGTCTTAGAGGAAGTTAGAGCTAACAGATACTAAGGATAAAAAGATTACAAGTTCAAGTTTAACACAGAAAGGTCCATATTAGTATTGTATTACTTACTGCTACAAAATCTCCAGTTTCTGATTGGAAAGTTTTGCAGTCAGACACACTACACGAGAGGAAAACTTTTGATGCAATAGTAAAAGCGAGGTAATGCCTTGATCGCCTGTTTATGATCATACACTCTGCTTCAAGCCACTTATTTAATGTGCTTACAACTTGCAGTAAGTATCCTTTGTCAATTATTCTAGTTGGGGTTGGAGATGGGCCATGGGATCGCATGAGAGAATTTATTGATAGCATCCCTGATCGCGTCTTTGATAATTTCCAGGCAAGTAATCCTGACACTTTTGGATATTATTTTGCTCTATTTAAAGCTCATATCATTTTCTTCATACACTTGGTCAATGTTTGATTGACAAGTAGTGCATTGTTTCGGTTTTTGTAGTTTGTGAATTTTACAGAGATAATGTCAAAGAATATGGACCAACCCCAAAAAGAAGCAGAATTTTCTCTTGCAGGCTTGAATAAACTACAATCTCAGTATGAACAAATCAAAGAGCTTAATTTGTTGGGGTAAAAATACATGGCTTCTCTATTTTAGGGTCTTCATAATTTTTCTATTGCAACTATTAACAGAAATCATTTTCAATTTGATGATATGCTTATTTTCAACTGTTCAACCAGTGTTAGTAGTGGGATGGCTATTCACAGGGTTCCTCTTCCCCCACCTATGTATACTACAGCTTCTTTCGGCACCCAAGAATATTCGCTTTGGTGCAACCCTTCCAATGTAGATCATACGGTTGGTGGCTCGGCCCTCCCATGTTATACTTTAGTTAATTGTGTAAGGCACACCCTACTTCTGGAATTGGCCATCTGCTTCTGATAATCATGTCACGATGAAAGTGCTCCTGGGGTCTTGAAATAGTGATGGCAATGTCACTAAACTTCTTGATCTCAAGTCAGTCTTAGGATTTTAAACTTCTTGTTTTTCATTACCTGACAGGTTTGTATCATTTGCTGTGACAATCCAGTGGACATGGTCTTTGGTTGTGGACATCTGGTAATGCAGTTGGGCATTTTGCTTGGATCTTTTTTGGAGCTTAATTAGTTAATATTCCATAGCTGACCTATATTCTTTTAATTTGCAGACATGCCGTTACTGTGGAGTACGTTTTAAGTCATGCCCCTTTTGCCGGCGTGCTATCAAGACCAGATCCCTGCTCTCTTTCTGGTCACCTTAAAACTTCAGCTCTATTAAATTTGCCTATACTGTTGTTTTGTTGATTCCTGGTGTGTTTTTGGCGTAGCGGAAGACGGGTGAAAATAAAATGAACGAGAAGAGCTGTGTCTTCTTGAACAAAACTGAAACAGTTTATTGAAAGAATTCCGAAACTTGATAAAAGTTTATGCACCTCTGCCTTCCCACTTACGAACTACTTGTAGGAGGAGAGTGATTGACAATAAAAGGGAAGTCTTACTCTAATGGAAAGATAGCTTATTGAAGGAAATAAATAGGATAATCATCAATCAAAAATCACTGTCAAATAAACGTAAATAAAGAAAGAAATCATAAAGAAATCATCGTGGATGTTGTGCTGTGATGGTGGGATCCGACTCTGTTATTCTTGGTAGTTCCTCTGGGCCTGCATCTTGAAGTTTGTTGAGACCTGAGCAGCTCAATTAGGTGGTGTTAATTACTTCACAGCCTGCCTTGTAGGTTTTCAATTTTGCCAATCGCATCTTGTAATATTGAGTCGATCATTTCAATTTTGCGGTTGAGAGTCTAATGTGTTTTGTCTTGTCCAGTTTTAAGCATTGGTCTTTTATGGCACCTTGGTTTTGAGCTTTTTTCTTGATGTATCCATCAACAAAGCTTTTCTTAATGAAATTGGAGTATTTTCCCCCTTCTTAGGCATAAAACAAGATCCGCACCCATGTGGAGAAGTTTGGTGAATCCATTCCATAATCCAAATATTCAGTTGCTAAAACTCAAGAATTATTAATATTACAATATTGGTTTTTCGTATTCATAGCATGCGCAATGTTTTAGCACGAAGAGGCTGTCTGGAGTATAGAAGACTCATGTTTCTAAGTGCATGACTGCCTTGGTGGATTTGGGCTCTCACCTATTTCTTATTTAAATGGCTTCACCCAAAACACACAGCTCATATATATGTATATAAAAGAGCATTGTTCCCCAACATTCGTCGTTCAACAAAGTGATCTCTCTCACATTCCCCTCGATCACCATCACATGGCTGACCAAAAACACCACTCTCTTTGTTTCAAATCTTTGCTTATTGCAGCGTTTTTGTTATGGATCCCTGATGTTGGATTTAGTGCTGCGGCTGAAGGGTCCCCAGGAAGGGGCCAGGGCCAATGGTAGCTCCTAAACAACACCGGAGTGGTGGCAATGCACATGGCATTGACACACCAGAACACTGTCTTGATGTTTGATCAAACTGGATCAGGCCCGACTGGGTACCGTCTC